>VDFB02003252.1:0-28978 GCA_007258455.2 Sequoia sempervirens | reverse complement strand
TGATAAAAGTTGTCATGTTCAGAAGTAGAGTTTTGTTCTTATATTATTGTGAAGAGTTTTATCTGGTTGTAAGAAATTGTAAATCCTAATCTCCATTCGCATTATAACCATGAGTGACCCAAAACCCAGTGAGTCTAGTGTTAGACCTGAAAGAAAACCAAAAAAGAAAAGGGTCATAAGACTTAAAACTCAGCATGTTCTAGCAGAAGTCAAGCCTAAACCAATAGCTATGTCTAACCCCTTGCCAAGTACTCCTGTCACTTCTACAAATTCTACAAGTATGAAGAAGGAAACAAAAAATTTCATGCAAGAGACTTTTGGAGGTATCAGAGAGGGAGGGTCGCGAATTGGCAAAAGGCCCACAAGACAAGTTGTTGTTACCACTAGGTTGATCGATGATGCTAGTGAGATTGGTGAGAAACCCCAACCCCAAAGTGGATGGCAATTGTTTAAGTATGCTTTCAACAAGAAAAAATCTAGTAAGCCTACATGCTTCTTGTGGGGGTTGAACCTGGGAAAGCTAGTAGTTCCAAATGTGTTTGTAGAAGCTAACTTAATGATGGAACTACCAAGGCACTATGACCCTACTAATAGGAAAATCAAAAGTGAGAATGGTGATATGATTCTGAAGGTGACTAAGAATAAAATGTTGGATGTGTTTGTGTTGAATCCCAATTACACTACAAAGTTCAAGCATGTTGACTTGTATGTTGCCTATCAAAGAAGGAAGTTTCTATATAAAGAATCAATACTTGTGCGACATAGAAGGAACAGAAAAAAGTTCACTTCTCAAAATGCTAAGCCTTTTGAGAGTGAATAATTTGAAGACTATTTCAAGAACACTTACTATTGTTTCAACCAAATGCTAGCTCAAGATTTTGAGGGCAGAATAGCCCCTGATTTGTTGGTGATGGTTGCAGATATAATGGAATATAATCGAAAAACTAGTTTTCATTATGCTAATTTTGTTGCCTAAAACATGCGTGAGGATTTTCTTAATTTGAAAAGGGGATCACTCCCTCTATCTTTCCCTCATTATTCCTTACTGATGCACATGCTCTTACAGGAAGGGGATTATGAGTGGAAAAAAAAATTGAATTTAAGGATTGTGAACAATGAAAATGAGGCGATCCCTATGCAAATGTGGACATATATTTGGGATCAAGATTGCTCCAATTCTAACTACATTATGTTTGATCATGTTATAAGACATGGTATCTTAGAGTCATTGAGTGTGGCACCTAGATTTAGACTTTCTCCAAAACTCAGGAATTTTATGCGCCCAATGGATATACCGCGTTCTACAACCACAAATAATTGGGCTAGCTGGTTCTTACATTCTAAATATTCATTGATTAGGGTTTATGGAGCTAAAGTGGCATCCCATCGCTTACCCTTGTATGTCTCAAATAGGTTGGCTTTCATGGAGCTCATGTGGAAAATGGAAGTCTTGTATTTTGAAATGTTTAGAAAGGATAAAAAGGGCTATGTGTTATTTCCCCAATGCTCTTTTTCTTATTTTAAGGTCATTGCCCTTAAAGGATATGAGAAGTTGGGCATTATGGTAAATAATCTCAGAATTCCTATAGATTGGGTTAGAAATTTTGATCCCGAAGGATTTGTGGCTAAGAAGAGAAGATAAAAGAACTTAGGCATCATACATCATGAGTTCTCCTATAAAGATGATGTACAGAGGAACTTGACAAGTGATGAGGTTGTTATGGCTAGGAAAAGAGAGTGGACGGCTATGACAAACCTTCAAGAGAAGATTATGAAAAGAAATCCTCTCTACATCAATCCATACAATGAAATTGCAAAACCATTAGAGAGAACCTTTGCTATGATAAGGGATTATCAATCTGGTCAATTTAAAGTGAAAGTAAAGGATGTTATAAATAGGGCACAGATCCTTTTAGAATAGCAACGACAACAATAGGCAATGGCCAGAAAGGTTTGAAGATATTCAAGAGGTCAAAGAAGAGCAAGTGGCAGAACATGCACAAGAAAATGAAAAAGTTAAACAGAAGTTTCCTACTCCCCATCTTGAATAAACTCATAGTTCAGATGTTCCTCCTGATAGGATTGTCTAGTGGCATTATGATAGAGAAAATGATGATGATCCTAGGATTAGCAAGTGTGATGAGTTCTTGGTTGATGATAAGTTTGTGCAGGCCAAAGAATTTCAGGAATTTATGATTCAACAAAGGAGTAAAGAGATAAAAGAAAGACTAGAAGCAGCTCAAGCCAATGTTGAACCTTCTCATCAAGAGCAAGCTAAGAAAGCAGAGGATGAAAAGATTAAGGTTGAAATTGCAGCCATTAATCCTGTTGAAGCTCGTAGAATTGTTAAGGATAGTGGAATTATGCTATTACTAGTATGTACCATTACAACGGCCATAGCCTATGATGCAGTTAGAGAGACCCTCAAGCTTTGATATTAGAAGATCAGTTTGAGGATAAAGTATTTGGTTCCAGGTATAGTCCAAAGTTCCATACCCTTGCAATTTGGTCAATGGCACTAAATACTAACAAACATGAGGTGGCTATGCCAATTGAAGTGGTCATGGGTTCACTAGTGGTCAAAATCGCTACTGACATAACTCTTATCCAGGCAGTTGAGTTGACTGCACATGCTGCAATGCTTAGTGTTGATACTACACATATTTCTCAAAAGAAATATGAATCTTTGGTCAAGGAATATAATAAGGCATTGAATGAATTGAGTCGAATGAGTGCTACCATTTAACCTACACAAAAGACAATGACTCGGCCTTATCCCTCTTCCTCGTTTGATATGTCTAAGCAAGATAGGGAAACTTTGGACCTTAGGATTGATGATTTAAGAGGAAACTTAACTATTGAAGAGGAGAATGTCAAGCAGGCCACACTAGAGATAGCCAAGGTGGCCAATGAGATTTTTAGGGATGTGCTCAAGCATAGAGTAACCAAGTTGGTTCACAAGGCTAATGAACTATGGGCCACGTATAAAAACATTCATGAGGAAAATTGTCAAGTTCTTTGCATAGAGTCGCCACCTCCTTTGTAGAGGATCAAACTTCAATATTATGAAGTTTCTTCCACTAGTTGATTTCACTTTAAGCTTCCTTTTCCTCAAACAAGTTTCACTGGCACAGAGTTCTTTGGAGTCGCCACCCACTTTTAATGAGAACTTTAGTTTAGAACATTCATGACCCTATCAAGGCAAAATGATCTACTATAAAGGTTTTCTTAAATAAGTCCCCAGTAGAGTCACCATTTTTGTTGGTTATTTTTTAAGAACAAAACTTATTCTTACCACATACCTATGAACTTGTCGGAATTCAATTATCAGTAAGGGTAAGGATTGGCCAACACATAAGTAAGGGTTCTTAGGCCTTTACTTCTTCACTTTAGGCTCTATGAAACCTAGGAGGGTAATACTAAACACTATGTTTATAGATATTGGTGTGTGTAGGTATCAAACACATAGTAAATAGATGAATCTCCTTAAATGTTTAATAGACACAATACCCTAAAGATTTGGTTGACCTTCATGGCAATGTCCAACTCAAACAAGATAAAATGTAATTCATTAAGTTTCACACACCCAGAAAAAGATTGGCAAGTAAGTTTATTTTAATTTTGTGATCAGTTGTTGAATTGGTCACCACAATTGAAGTATAATTACTTTGCTAAACCAGGGCCATATTCTTCGAACGAAGTCAAACCAAATACCCACATGATTAGTTAACAATTTTATATATGACAATACATGAAGACTTGAAAATATTGCATTACAATATTCCCACTTATCATCTCTACCATTTATTTCTTACTAGCATCCTCATACATGACTTATTTCAAACCCACTGCTATATTCAAGCATTTACATCCATTCATTGAATTAATGAGCAACAATAGAGAAGAACATATATTGGAAACCAACATAGACAAATAAGATAATCATTACTTATACTATTCATAGTCTGTATAACCTGTAAATAGGAGAGTGACATGTATAAACTTTATACTCTTCTGCTATATGTATTATCACTGTCATTATCAAAGAACCATATACATATTGACTAACTTTACCCCTAAAACATGTTACTAGAAAGTTCAATATCCATTTTTTGTCTCTATGTATAACCTCTTCAACGAAAACTACCCACTGACCTCTCTTGTAATCATCCTTGAAATCCCTTCTATAAGACAAGGAAGCAACAAGCATCGGGCTAAATTACACCTACATTTCACTTTCATTTCAAAATGAATTTCACCGAAATGTGAAAAATATTCCCCATTGATTTACAAGCAATCATTTGTAGGATAGGGGAAAGAAAAAAGAAAAACTCCAAAAAACCATTAGTCAGAGAAGACCCACCAGTCTTCAAAAGGCATTGATGTCACAACATCAAAAACATGCAAGTTCGCACCGAACAGGGAAATGTCACCATCAACACCGAAGTCACAAATAAACAAAGACCCACATCACAAAACACCAACCAAAGAAAGCGAGTTAGCACAAAGGACCAAAAACTGAGCATCAGCTCAGAAACGAAACGGGGTGCTACTTTGCCTTGTAAGCAACAAATTAAGTACGCCTACTTGCTATCCTTATTGAAAGTGGAGTAGCCATCACCACCTCATCCTCAGAATCAATCAAATCAGTCATAGCCATGAGATATCGGCGGTAACCTAAATAAGTTTCAGCTCCACTATCAAAAGAATCATCTAAGACTTCAATGGAAGAATGATGGCTTCCCATATAAGCTCGGTGATAGTTATTCTTTCTCGCCCGGTGATACTTATTCTTTCTCGCAGCCTCCCTCTTAGGCCTATCAATTTTCTTCTTCTTACCCTTGACCAATTCCTTTGAGATAATTTGGCTTCTCAGATGATAAGCACACTTGAGAACACCCCAGGTAGACTTCTTGATAGCTCTTCTTTTCTTCTTTGGAGTCACAGGGACTTTAGGCATATCTTGTTCACTCTAGGGAGAATCACCCTGAGACTCAAGAGGGTTGAGTCTCCTCAACCTTCGGACCAGGCTAATAGACACACTTACCTTACCCATTTATTGACTAAGCAACTTATCAAATTTCCTTAGGACAAAGAAACCACCCAATTTAGAAATAACTAGCTCAAAATCTGCAATTACTAAGAACACTTCACACACTTACTCCTAGACTCTTAATTCTCACAAAAATCAAATGGTGAGAATAACAAGCAGGTAACCTTCATTAAATAGAGTAACTGGAGAGTTTATGCATTAATTTCCCAAGAAATCTTGTGTGAGAGCGTTGGAAATCAATTACATTGATTTTGAACCTCATCTGTTTGTCATACTTTGAAATAAATCAATGGATAATCAATCAAATGATTAATTATGAAAAAGTTAAATGCATGCACTTGATGCTTCTCCACAATTAGAAAAGTCAAGTGAGATAAAAATTCACTTAGATTGCACATTAACCATACGCTTAGTGTTTAACTAAACCCATCATGTCACATTTACCCGCTCGCTTGTGGGAATTAATTTACTTGCAATTCATCATAGTAAGACAATGGGGAGCGATCATGATTTAACTTTAGAATATCAGCCCATACTCTACCTTACTTCAATTTCACCTTCCCACATGTACCAACACCTAATAGATTTGACGGCCATAAAACTATTTCCTAAATTTCATATGTGTGCCCAAGAATTGGTTCTAATTTAGCATCATTTTTATCTTAGAATAGTCTCGGCCAATATTTTAGTAGCACCTTATCTTCACTAGAATCCATCTAAGCCTTTGAAATATTCCACGTGGCATTCACCCTCTTTCTCGTTGAAAAACATGAGACATAAGTGGGCCCTTCACGAGATGGCTAGGAGTGGTCAAGATTGACCCACGTCACCCACCATCAACCATCGATCTCTATTCTCAAGAAACACATACCATCCCTATAGTTTGGTGAGTCCCTCCATGGAGTGACAGATGTCATCTTGCCCGCTAGCCCGTGTGATTAATTTAATGAAGAAAGAAAATGAATGGGTGCATAGGGAATGATCCGGATGAATACACATGTTGTAGTGTCTACCGTTGATTTTTCTCAAAGCCATGCCTGCTGGCCTTTTGGAAGCACTGGTCCCACTACCAAACATGACATGCGCCATCGCCTGCTAGCCCTTTTTTTTAAATAATATGAAATTAAACAACACAGGCACAGAAGGAGTGACCAAGATGTAGCCATGTTACTGATGGTCGTTGATCTTCTTCTAATGGTGCAAGCTATCTTCACCAAGGGGACCAAGCCCACCAATGCACAAGACACATGGCTAACGCCTTACAACCCATGAGAATAAAATAATAAGGAATAAAAATTCTCGGGTGCACGGGGAATGGTGGTGATCAACTGTCGATGATCAAACAACAATGTAAAACCTAATTCTACACATGCCACAAAAGTTACTTAAAAGAAGGGAGGCACTACTAGGTCGGTGGGGAACTTGACCCTTGGGCACAAAAGCTTAAGATGTTAGGCGCTTTTATAAAAACTGAGCCCAACCATAGGAAAAATTAAGCGTTGAAAAGGTACTTGATGACTGAAAAACCTAAACCTAGAGGACCAATGAAAACAACTTGAACGACCGGAGACTGGAAGCAACAAGTCAATGTAAAATTATAACCGCCAACAGTTTTTAGGCTCATAGGTCAATTCTGACAAGTTTTGGCAACACCAACCCTACAACAGTGATGAGGAACACAACCCTAAGCCAACAACCAAGGTCAAAGCCAAGTATTACAAAATTTAAAATGGAACCAAGAGAATTTTTTGAGGGGTTCCATTAGAAACATAGTGAAATGACCTCTTATTTATATGTATATGTTAACATTAATTCCCAAAATTCAAATAACACAAGCTGACATGTGAATACATATTTGAAATCGTTGAAAAACTACCAAAAACATATTTGAAATTTAGGTCCTAGGTCTAAGTGAGGACCCATTCGCCTTTGGGCGAATGGGTCCTAGGTCACTTACCTAGGACACACATTCTCCAATGTTAAGTTTTATGTTATGGCATTGATGAATGTTGTGTTTTACCCTTCTGAAATAGCAATTAATTAGGCTTGGATTTTAATTAAAGGGGCCAATTAGGGAAAATTAACCTCAATTAATTAATAAAGCCCTAGATTAATGTGAAAGTGTAAAGCTACACCTTACAACACCAAAAATAAGGCACAATTAAGTCCATTTTGATTAATAAGGCCTTAAAATTAATGTGCATATGTAAAATACATAGTACAACACTAAATTAAGGCATAATTTATTCCTTTTATTTAATATTATTTCCCAAATTAAGTGTGAAAAAGGGATACCTTTTCCTACACTACAATGTGTAAGTTATTTTATTACAATGACACTAATAATTTAACTTGATATCCAAACACAAACATAGAAGTCCAAATTTTAAGTGCTAATAAGATCCCTGCTTGAATGCTAGTATCAATTAGTCATCCAAGTCAAGAAAGCACACACTCAATTTGTGATATTGAAAACAATGAAATGCAAGAAGTGATATCCTTGAAGAGTTCAGCTAACTCTCCAAATGACACATTACCATCTAATGTGTCTTAATACATAAAGAATAATATGAAATAATTAAAAAATGATTCTACTCTAACAACTCCCTTTAAGCTCATCTTAGGTGGGCAAAAGGAAGGAAGTCTCCTAACAACTAGGCCTGATGAGGTACCCATGTACAATGAAAATCTCCCATAAAGTGGAGAAAGGTAGAAAGCTTGAGAAATAAAAAATTCCAAAAGGAAATAATAATAAGAAAGTAAACTAGACATGATACATCAAAGGTGACTACATATATCCTCAGTGGAGTCATCGTTATACTAGTGTGGAGAATCTTTGGAAGTGTAGCATAGAAAATTGCTACACTTAACAATTTCAAACTATGTTTTGTCCCCCTAGTAATTGGACCTAATTAAGCATACAATTTTTTAAATTATGCACTCCAAGGCCTAATTTTTACCATTTTTTGAAGAATTACAAGCATTGAATAAATTCCACCAATTGCTATTTTACCCCTGACTAAGGGCTTGGGGATTGTAGGAGTTTATGGTTCCCACCTAAATTAATTTCTCTTGCTCCCTGGTGAGATCTGCAATGAATTCATCACATGAAGGTATTGGCCAGGTTGCACCATGATCCCTCTTGGTGGAATAAAATATTGAGACAAATACTAAGTAGTTAGGTCCTAGCTTTGAAGGTGTGGAGAGGATGAGTTGAAAATTCTTCTTTTCAATCCCACATTCTTAGAGTTGCAATCTTAGTTCATTTTATTTCTTGTGAAATAATCCTCTATAGTCTTATAGTCTCTTAGACTTATGAGGTCATTTTCTAGCTCGTGGCTCCTTAGTTCATCGACCTTCCCAAAAATATTTTCAAGTTCTTTCCATTTACTTCATTGGGAGTTTTCAAGGCCTCAACATAAAATAGAAGATCTAGAGATATACTAATACATAGAAACCCGAAGGCTTGATCACACTTATTATACCAAGTTTCCTTATCTTTTGTTGTAGTTGGTTCCTTTTTATTACCCATTGTGACTCTATACAAACCTTTACTTTTAATTTCAATTGAACATTTACTTTCCACTCATGGTGGTTGAAAGGTGTAAGAGGCTTGATTGGTAGTTAGGCTCCATACTTCGGTTAAAAACTTAAAATCATGAAAAAAATTTAATAGAAATATAAAGTGCACAAGGTGCAACACAATGGCAATCAGGCCCTTGATTATTCTTTTGATCCTCCCTTGAATTTGGCACTTTATATGTTCTAATGCATAAACAATTTCAATGGAACAAAAAATGGCACGTTATAATTTAGTGTGATATTGTTTCCAATGAAATGGGAAAAAAAGTATGATACCAAAATCTGACCTACTTAGGGTTAGACAAGGTATCCCATGGCTAGTGTCCATGACCACAGTAGCCTCTATAGTCCACAAATTTCTAAAGTTTCCTTATGATGGTACAGTGTATACTATCCAAGACACTAGATACAAACCACTCATGTCATGTGGGGAATTTTCCCTAGACCACTTCTAGCCTACTCCAATTGGACCCTTACCACCTAGAGGGGACTTTCTCTACAAGGCCTACTTTAGGTATAAGACTGGGGGCTCGATCTCTAATGGTGTTTTCCCACCTTCCTCCCATGCTATTTCTTTGAAGGCTTCTATGTGTGTACAACAACATGCCTTGTCCTCTACACCTCTGAAGGCTAAGGACAAGCACGCTCTTGCCTATGGGCCTTCCCCTTCTTTATCTTCTTTTGCAACTTCACAACCCTTTGTGATGTCCTCAGTTTCATCTACTATGCCTAGCACAAGAAAAGAAAAGGTACCCATGTTGTGGAAGTCTAAAACACAAGTCTTTCAACTCCTCATTTAACCCACGGTCCCTTAACCAACCCTATATGGTAAGGGGAAGCATTCATGTGGGTTTTTTCCCACTTCTCAACCTCTGAGGCCTCATCGTATTCCTCCACCTATCCCTAAAGTAGTAAAAGTAAAGGAGCCCATGGTCAAGATCTTCATCCTTGTCTTTGTTCCTCCTCTTGTTCCTCAGGAATCTAATCTTCCACCAAAAATGGTTGTGAAGATAATTCCTTTGGTGGAATAGGACCCTTAGGAGTCTGCGCTTCTACCAACAAAGGTTGTGGAGACCGCTCCTTCAATAAACTAGGCTATCCCAAAATATTCTCAGGTTGCGCCACCTGGTGCCCACAACTGTCACAAATAACTTCCATGTGATCATAAGTGTTGCTAACGAGCACTAGCCCAAAATAATGAGGCCTCATAGAAGACCGAAGGAGACCCTCTTGTTTCAACCTCTACTTTTGCTTCTCTCTCTGCTTTCACTTATGTATCTTCTTCTTGTTGCATCGAAAAAAGTAACCCTTTTTCATGCTTAGTTTGGGAATGAAGAATTAATGATAAAATGGACATAATTATGCCTTATTTAGGGTGTTGTAAAGTTTTCTTTACACTTTCACACTTATTTAGGGCTTTATTAATTAGTTGAGGTTAATTAGAGCTTAATTAGCCCCTTAAATTCAAATCCAAGCCTTATTTATTGCATTTTCCGAGGGACAAAGCCCCACACTCATTAATAGTGTTTCACAAAACTTAATTTGGCAAGGTTTTGAGTCCTAGCCTAGGTGACCTAGGACCCATTCGCCACCTAGTGAATGGGTCCTTCCAAGGTCCTAGGAAGGACCTTTTTGCATATGATTTCACCTCCCTGAGACTTGTCCTAGTTAATTGTGCTAGGACCCATTCGCCCTATGGCGAATGGGTCCTCCTTAACTAAGGACGCCCCTTTTTGAACTTATTTATGGCGGGATTTTAATGATTTTAAATCCTAGATCTAATGTCAGCTTGTGTTATTTAAATTTTGAGATTAAATATTAAGTATAAATATAAGGTTATTTTACATAGTTTTCATCTAAGCAACCTAAGCATTCAAGTATTCAAGCATTATAGAAAACTTATGATAAAGAAGGCATTCAAGTGCATATAATTGAAGTTTTATTGCAGCATTCAAAGGTCATATCGGCATGTCAAAGGCATAGGGCATCATGCATGTTGTTGAACTAATGTTGTGATGTAGCATTGAAGATCTCCAAGTCAAGCATTGTTTCACATCCAAATTCTAGATCAAGATCTACATTCCTCATAGTCGTTTCATGTTTGATTGTTTATTTACATTCCAAGACTTCATCCAAGGTATCATTGTTTCATGTTTCATGTTCATGTTCATGTTTCATTATTTTATCATAAGATTTAATTACCTAGATGGGATTTGACAAAAGAAAACCCCTATTCCCTAACAATCAACATTTTTTCTCCTCTTTGATGTGTGATTGTAGGTTTTAGGTTGAAGATCAAGTGGAGAACAAAATTGAAACAAAAGTTGCCAAAGTTGTAAAGTTGCAAAAGTTGCCATCTCTGTTGCAAGATCACAAAAACGAAGCGACAAAATTTATTTTTGATTTTCGGAAGCTTACCACCTATGAGTTGGAAGTGAAGACATTAAAGAACAAAACCTAGAAATCACTTTTCCAAAACCCTAGCAAGGACCCATTCACCACTGGGCGAATGAGTCTTTAGTGACCCCCAAAACAATACTTTTTCAACAAGGTACACATCATTTCACCATCTTAAAACCTTCCTTATTGTTGTTATAACAATTAGGTTTGTTTTTAGATTATTATTTATGCATTTCACCCCTCATAACTGAATGAAACGTAGATAACCTTTGTGTGAAAATTTAATGTTAATCTTGATGGGAAAAGACCCCCCAGTAATTCGATAAAAGTTATCTTGTAAGGGAATATGTCTTTTGGGTGTCCCACTTTTGGAGGAGGTCAAAAAGTCATATTTGCATATACATGTGTCATATGTTGTCATAAGGTGAGCTGCCAAAAGAATATTGCATATTGCTTGCATGTCTTTGCATGCAAAATTGTAATGACGTGATGTAAGGAATCTATAACAGGTGTAAGTTGTCATAGCATCTCAAATTTGATTGGACAAGAGTTTAGGCACCCAAGAGAAGGTCAGCATGCATTGGACCTCATTTCTTATTGCAAGTTTTGTAACTCCCAAGGTTGGGTGTACCTTTCTCAAGGTGGTTTCAAGATATTGTTTTGTGAAACCATTGTTTGTTTTCTCCTTCCACTTTCTTTATTAATTCATGGCTTTTCATTTTGAGAAGGGGGCTTGGAGAAGTGAAGTTTGCATATCCAAATGCTACCATATTGTTGAAGACACATTTTTGTAGGTGTTGCATGTAGGATTGAAGGGGAGCCCATGTGCTTTAGTTTAATGTAAAAAATTTGCATATTTGAATATGAATTAACTTGCAGATTTCTCTTCCATTTTTTACTCATTATATGTATTTGCAGTCTTCTTGAATTGTGTTTTGTGAGGTTTTGTGATCAAATTTGAAAGGGAGAGTTTCCCTTTTCATTAGGGGCCTCCAAACTTAGGTGGGACCCATACACCCAAGGTGGCCTATGAGTCCCAAATCACTAAATTTGGGCCATACAATCCAAAAACATTAATTTTTGACTGGTTATTACATATGTGTCGAGATTATCCTTAGAAATATGCATTAAGGCTTGTGGATGCAAAATAAGGCCAACTAAAGCATAAAGAAGCCCAATTACTTAATAAAACCCTAGATTAATGTGAAAGTGTAAAGGTACACTTTACAACGTACCCTAAAAAAGGCATAATTAAATTCATTTAGTTTACAAGAGCCCAAGACCTAATGTGAATGTGTTAAACACATTACAACACTAAATCAAGGCAATATTGGGCATAATTTAATAGGGAGGGCCTAAACAAGTGTGAAAATGTAGAGGGGTACATTTTTTGTCATTACACTCCCTAAGTTGATCTTAAGGTGAGTTGATGGAGTAATTAGGACATCACTAGATAATTAATTAATCATTACTTAATTATTAGGTCCCTTATTACTTTTAATTACTTAAACTAAACTTACGCGTTCATTTTTGGTTACAAAGGATCACTTAGAGTTGTGGGGTTCACTATCAACTCTAACATGGTATTAGAGCTCCGGATCTGTAACCTCCTATTCAAAATTTGAGGGATTCAGCCTTTAGAAAAAAATTGGTGCATCCTGGAGAAAAATCAACCTCACCATTGCGTCTGGAGTGGCCAGCAACATAAGTATCAATTGTGATTTTGGGAAAATTTTATTGAGGGCATAGTTTTTAGGGTACTAAATTCTTTATAGTCATATGAATTTGTACGCCATACAGTTGTACCAATGCATCAAAGTTGAACCATCCTTGTGCAAGACGAAAATCCAAAAAAATAATAGCAACCGATAAAAATGTTGCGATGAGATTTTAAAAAATCTAGCGAGCATATTTTTGGAAAGAATATTCCCTATGCTAACCTCTTGTCGTCCATCACCCCTCCATGGCTAAGTCATTGCTCGCTCGCTACTCATGTAATGGCACCACCCTAAAGCGTAGCTTCGCTCGCTCACCTCTCGTGTAGTGACACCACCATAAAGTTTAGCTCCAGCTATGTTAGGTGGTTCATTGTGGTCACATTAGTGACTAGGTGCTTTGCACCCTTCCAACCCCTAATGCTTGCCCCTATCACATTTGTGACCAAGGGCTAGGGCCCCTACTTAGCACCAATCCCCTGGTCCACCATACAACCAAGGGCTACTTTTTTAGCCCCATGTATGCCCTAAGCACCAAATTGAGTAGCTTCTAGTAAATTGGGTAAAACTTGGATGTCTCATCTATATATTTTGCAAATTACATATCATTGGAAAGATGGTTCCAAGCCAAATCTAGTGATGCATGTACTTCATATTTTTCTCTTGATTTATTCAAAAGGCCTCTAAAGTCAAATCTAGTTATTTTCACTTAGGAGGGCGTAACTTTTGACTTGATTATTGAATTTTTGAGATTCAAGCAACATTCGAAAGCAAATTCAATCCTCTTCACAGATCTCAAGCCCATTTTTCTAGAAAATTAACCAAATATTTTTTATTTTAATCAAATCTAATCTTTTTCATTATTTTCTTAAAAAACGTGCAAATAGATCTATTTTTTTGGGTTCAAAGGGGAATTTTTCTAAATTTAGGAGGTCTATACTATTGTATAAGTTCATTATTATAATATTTTCATCATGGATCTAAAACATAATACTCAACTCACTCTATACAACTATTATGATTGGAAATGACAAATGGAGATACATCTAAAGAAATCAGGGCTATATAGAGTGACCATGGGTACAGAACTTGAACCTACAAGGGCTACTAAGAAGAGAAAGTGGTTTACCAGGTGTGATGATGCTTTTGGTATATTATGCATGTCTGACTCTTAATCTTCTCTTTCATGTTGAATCTTGCACCACACCCTATCAAATATGGACTCAATTGGAGTCCTTGTTTGGGAAGTAGCATACTATGAGAGGATTTCAGTTGGAGATTAAGCTTATCAGCTTGAATCCTAAAGATTTTGGTAGCATTCAAGAATTCTTCACCAAATTCAAGTCTCTCATTTTACAGTTGACATAATGTGGTATTAAAAAAAATGACACTCTATTGATTCTTTCCATCCTTGCCAAGATTAGTCTTGATTATTTAGTTTTTGTTTCTACCTTTTATGCCACAAGAGATGCACTTGTTGCCAAATTCACTATGCATTCACCTGATGATTTTACTACATCACTCACCCATGAGTAGGCAAAGTTGGTATAGATGGGCTCCTTAAAGTCTTCCAAATCACAAGTTCTTATTACATCACCAGGCTCTAGAGATCATAATGCTTCAAATGGCAAAGGTAAGAAACAAAAACATGGATACCAAGTCACATGAGAAATCCAAGGAATCACACTCATAGGGTACCTTAGATTCTTCTTCCTATTATAAGGGGAACTCATCTAAGAAGGGTTGGACCAAAATGTGCATATTGCACAAAGACAGGACATGATGAGCATCAATATTATGCAAAGTAGATCAATGAGCTGAAGCATCTTCTATATAAGAACAATATTTTGTTGCTTTCATCCTCTCCTTCCACTACAACACCTTCACAATCAAGGTCACTCACCATGACACATGGAGTGGACAAGGTGAAAGGCCATGCTCTCTTAGCATCCACCAATATTCAATCCAATCGATGGTTTCTTGATTTAAGAGCCTCACATCACATGGCTTCATCGATGGGTCCATTCTCTTCATTTTAGCCTTACACATTACCTAATATTTCGATGGGGAATAATACTTATATGAGTGTTACTAGGAAAGGATCAATAGATGTTGATGATCACACATTTCATGATGTACTTTGTGTCCCTTCATTATCTTCAAATCTCCTTTCCATCTATCAGATTACACACAGTGGGGTAGGTAAGATGGTAGAGTTCGCACCTAATGCATTACTTATTAGTGACCTATATAGTAGAGATATTCTTGTTGTTGGGACAGTAGATCATGCTTCTCAATTGTATGCCTTCTCTCATTTTGCTTCAAACGAGTATGCACTACCATTGAGTGGTCTTTACTCTCATGCATCGAGAGTGGATCACATATCTAAGGAAAAGTTTGGTCACTTTAACCTATTTGTACTTCCATCATCCACCTTGGCTCATGAGACTTGTGTCGAGCTTCCTACTCCTACACCTCTTACATCTTAAGAGATCAGTTCATTTCAACAGGATGTTTACAGTCTTTCAGTTTTAGCTTTGCGGGATGAGTACTTGTTATACATTATAGAGTTACTCATTGAGTTTCACATTGGAGATATTGGGCACACACTTGAGGATATTCACTTCCTCTTTAATGATAGCTACAACCAACCTATCATCCCATCAACATTGCCTTTGGAGGTTGTTCTTCAAGTATCATCACAGTTGTTTGGATTTGCTTTAATTGCTTTGGCTTCATTTGATTCAAACATGCAGACCCTTGAGCATTTCTCCATGGCATCCATCATGAGACCATTTCTCCTGAGAGATTGTCTCCTACATACACCATTGGATGTGTTTCTTTCTAAGGGGAGGAACAATGTATGTCATTTTCGGATCATCTTCAGCACTCTTCTTCGAGCAATCACTTTTGGCAAAGGAGCTTTTTTCCTTCTTGAGGGATTCATTGTTTTATTTTTTCTCTCCTATGGGGGGATCTTGATTGTACTTATGTGACCAAAGCAACACTTGGGGAGACATTTGAGTCCTACATTTCTTTGTCATATGTATGATTTCATTTCTTTTATCTCTCTTTTGGATAGGATCTTTTTCCATAAGATTTTCTCATTTTCTCTAATTATGCAAGATTCCAGTTGCTTTTTCATGGGTACCTCATCAAGCCTTATAGTCGAGACCCATTTTGCATTATTTTTAGCTTCTTTTATCAATTGTTTAGTTTCTCCCTAAGTTGATCTTAAGAAGGGTGTTGGAGTAAATAGGTTTTCACATGATAATTAATCAATCATTAATTAATTATTAGATGCCTTTTTACTTTAATTACTTGAAGCTAAAATTAGGAGTTGTTTTGTATTATTAGATTGAGCTATATTTAACACATATTGTCTCATTGCATTAGATGAAGACACTTGTCTCAATCTAATCAAATCCTAATCTAGGATTTGCTTTTTTATATTTTTATAAGCATTCACCTTTATTGTAATCATTAATTCAAGTTATTGCATCAATACAATTTCTCAAGCTGTTGAGTACACAATCATGCTTGATCTCTCTTTTGTGATAGGATAATTTCTTGCAAGTGATTTTTGGGTGTTGTGTGGTTGAAACAACTACTTCAACAAAAGCAATCTAGATGGTTTCACTTGACTTTTCTCAAGCCACCACTCATGAGGAGCATTACTTTATATAGGATCATTGGTGTCTATCTTTTTTGGATGCAAATTTAAAACTTTTCTATAAATGATCGTACATGTGATTGTCTTGCTTCCTCTTACCTTTGACATTTGAAGTTTTCCCTAAAGAGCCCATAGATGAATTTTCGTAGCAAGAGAGCCTATATATTCTCTCAATTTTTCTTTTTACAAATTCTTGTGTCAAAATTTGTGTCTAATATTTAATGTTGTCACATTGAAGCATCTTTTACTAGGACCCAACATTTTAGTAGAACGAGAATTGTCGTGAGAGGAAGTTGCAATTGCGCCAATGCCAAGATGGAGATTCAAATCAGTTAGGAGGAAGGGATGTGTAAATAGAGAAGTGAGGCATTGAAGAAACATAGACCTATCAAGGTATTGTGGATATATAAAAGACATTGAAGGCAAGGATAGTATGAAGATTGGCATTTCCAAGAAGAATAAAAAGGAGATTGCATTGCATAAAAAAGGTGGTGTGGCCCAACATGAGGAAATATGCTAAAAAAAAGCAAATGATAAGGTAGAGATGAAAGGAGGAGATCACATGTCAAACATACACTAAGAAAAGGGCAAAGTGTGATTAAATCCATGCTAGTGTGATAGAAAGAACAAGGAATAAATGCTTGCTAGAGAGAAAGAAGAGGGGCATATAAATGCAAGAGAAGCTTAACCATTACAATGCAAAAGAGTAAATAAATAAAGAAAAGGATGGAAGGTAAAGGAAATATAAAACATGTAAGCCAATGAAAGAGGTAGGAAAAACAAGGGAAATTTGGATTACAAAGGAAAGTGAACACAATGACAAAGGTTCTCAAACAAGACTAAAAAAGTAAACACAAGTTAAAGAAAAAGGGGAAAGAGGCAAAAAAGGAAAGAAAGTGGAAATATAGGAGGAGAAAGATATGGTAAAAATGAGAAGGCCAAAAGACAGCCAGGGGAAGAAAGAACCTTCAAAAAAAAAAGGTCAACAGATTGTTGCATTAGAATGAAGAAGAATCCCTCTCCAAATTAAGGATCTCTCCTAAAATCTTTAAAAATATTTGTGTTGCTAATACTCCAATGATCACCTTTAAAATTGTAGAAATTTAGATTGAGGCTAAAATTGATGAAGTCAATGTTTCACCATATTCCCAATAATTCTAATGTATTGAACCTACAAATCCACAAGCCGAGATTTGAGATAGGTTGCTTAGACAAATATATTTTGAGGCATCAATTAGAGACCTAGCTTAAATTTATTGCCTCAATCAATATTTAAGAATTCATTTCAATAATAAGCCTTTAAAACTTAGATTTAATAACTAATTTCAAGCTAAGAATTAAACCTTCCACTCATAAACATTATTAATATTGATATTAATGATAAAATTCCCTTATTTATTATGTTATTTTCAATATTTATTTTTTTAATTTTAAATTAAATAAAAAGTAAATTATTATTTTTAGCTTCTTAAATTCCTATAAGACAACAAAAATTAACTATAATAACTAATTAATTAAAAATGATATCATAAGAGCTTTATGATGGAGGGTTAATTAATGTGATACAATAACAAATTAATGTAGAAGTAACATATTTCCACTAGCTAAGCAAAACAAAGAAAAAAAAAAGATATGTTTCTACCATGTGTAACTTTTGTATGGTTGTTATATCTAATTACTCTTGATTTCCTTGCTACTAGTTTGACAAATCAACTCTGCTCTATGTCTTTTGATGGTTTATTGCTAATTTTCTTAGATTAATATGATATTAAAGAAAATTTCTTTTTTTTTCCTCTACAATAGTTGTATGAATCTAAAGTGGTGTTGTAAAGGCTACTTACAGACATACATAATAAAAACATTTTTTGGGGTACCTTAGAAATTTGAAATTATAGATTTGGGCATGTTTGGCAACATAATTAGTCCCTTCCTTTCTTTTAGTCTAAGATTAATCCTTATAACTAATTAATGTAATATGGTAGCAAATAACCAATTAACTACTACTCAAACATTGAAGATATTTCCTACTAATTTACATCTCTAATCAAAGCCCAAAGAAAATTTATTCTTTTCATCACCACAACTATTTAAAGCTATTAAGGGTACTAAAAAAAGTCATATATAACACACAATTTTGCATAAAACTAGTTCTTAGGTACCTTTGGTAAAATCATTAAGATTCAATATTGATTTATCAAAGATCTATGATATTTGAAAACTTACCACAAGATCATTTCGACAAGTTATGTGGTAGTCTTGACATTGACCACATGACTTTTGTGCGGTTTCGATAAGTTATTTGGTAGTCTTGACATTGACCACATGACTTTCGTGCAATTTCCCTTGCCGATCATTGTGATTAAGGACCCCATTGCCCCTAAATGAAGAGATTTGATCACGATGAGTCTTTATAATACATTCTAACTAGTTCAAGGTGAAGGCACATTTTACATGTTCTCATTCTTGGGAAACATTGTCTATGTTGCTTCCCTTTTTGGTCAAGGTTTACTAATCTAGTCCCTTCCAATTACACATTTAATGTATTGTCTTTGAAATTATTTATCCCTATAAGAATATAGAGATTTTTAAAATTATTTGTGATGTCAATTACCCTATTATGTACTTCAAAGTTCATGAACACATGCCTTGTACACCTTGGTCAAGTTAACTTTATGTCATGGATATTACAATACGCAATGGCTAAAGAAACACCTTCTTAGGTGCTACATGTTGCAAATACGGTTGTCATTGCACCAAAAGATCAACCTTTTAATGTCCAAATACAACCGTCAAAGTTAATGAATCCACGGGAGGCGATTAAGCCATGTCACAAACCCGAGTGTTGCGCTATACAACACAAGGAGACCAAGGGTGCACACCTTGCAATAACCCCCCTAGCGTAAGCAAGGGGTTTGAACTCATTACCTAGGCTCTAATAGGTGGCTAAGACATGTCACAAACCTGAGCATTGGGTTGCACAACACAAGGAGACCAAGGGTGCACACCTTGCAACACTACATGATACAACGACTAGAAAGATTCAACAATGAGTCCTATGTCACTCACTATAGTGTATGGTTTTATATCCTTTATGGTGGCCAACTCTTTCATAACTCCATCATTGACACATACAACATGATCCCATCTTATACAATGCTCAACCTTTTTTGTGGGTTTTATGGGGACCAACTTAGTCACATCATCATAATTCACCATATTTGTTAGATTGATTTCCCTTGTCTTGTTGCAAAAATAATATTTGTATTATTTTTATGTATGTTGAGGTTATTTTTGTTAAACACACCAATTTTCCTATTATGTATTTCACAAGCACAAAGATATTTCTCAAATAGAACTACAACCAAATCACCAAAGCAACATCTAAAAAATATATCATAATTAACTAGTAGAGTAATTTTTATTACTTCTTTTATTTTGGAGTGCACAATCCATTAGATTCATATTCTCACTAAATTATCAAGGGAGAGGAGGTAAAGGGGGAATGTAGTGATGAAAACTGCATACTTCATATTTCACCCTTATATTTTGGATCCAATAATACCCTTCCATTAACATAACACCTCATTCAACCATCTAAAATTATTATTGTGCACAACCCAACATCAAGATCACATTTTACTCCCCTCACACCAATTACCTAGAGTTCATTTTCACCTCAACCATTTATCCATCTTGGATGCTACCACATTTGCATTTATGTCCTATACATTGAATTATTCATGGTAGTGTCCACAATATTTAGAATTCTAAGCTTTTAAATTTCCAAGTCCATCTACATTAGTATTCATCTTGATCATTCCACTTGCATGCCCAAGTGGTCTTGAGTAAGTAAAATCATAACCATCATTATAAGATAAGTACATGCACACCAATGAAGGAGAGCAACAATCAACTCAAGCACAAGAGACCGCATTAGAAGCCATAACATTACACCTACACCAAATAACGCATACGTTACATCTAGTCAGCTTAGCCATTTCTAAATATTTTTAAGGCTCCATTCCAATCTTTAAAATCTTTTGTGGGGCTTAACCATCAACATGATAGTCTCCAAATTCTCCCTTTTACAAGACAAAACCCAAAAGGTGCTTAGAAAACCACCCTCTCTAGCCATACAAATTATTTTTATACATGGTAGAAAGTATGAAGCATAAGAATTGAATTATAGTCTTACAAGCACCACTATGCCAAGAAGGGTAGAACTACTTTCAATAGCATCCATTTTCAATGCAAAGCGTAGATTTAATCTTTTTAGTGTAAAAGGGCATAGCTTCAACATTATAATGTCCTAATAATCCTTCAAATCCCTCACATTAGTGTTAATGGGATTCAAAAAGTTGACATAATCTTCCAAGAGTCCCCTATTAGCTTCTTATTGAAGATAATAGAGATGCAAACTGGTCCACCCTAGAAGATTATGAATAGATCCAAGCATATCCTTGATTAGAACCTTACCACTCTAGATTTCAAAAATAAAGTCATTCAAATTGTTCTTCATTTTCATGAGCATGAAGCAAGCTAGATGGGTCCACTTGACTTTGATTAAGGTACTCCACATGAGGAGCATTACTTTCTATAAGGCCATTATTGGCCTATCTTATTTTAATGCAAATTTAAACCTTTTCTTCAAATGATTGTACACATGATTGTTTGGATTTCTCTTACCTTTGACATTTGAAGTTATCCCTAAAGATCCCAAAGATGTTTTTTATAGCAAGAAGATCCATATGGTTCTCTTTGTCTTTTCTTTTTGCAAACTCATTACCATTGAGATTGTGAGAAAATTTGTGCCTAATATTTAATCTTGTCAAATTGAATCATTGTGTATTAGAACTCGACATTTTATTAGAAAGAGAAATGCCATGAGGGAGTTGTAAATGCATCAATTCCAAGAGGGTGATTCAAATTGGCTAAGGAAGGAATGTGCAAATAGAGAAGTTGGGCATTGAAGAAACATTAGCCTACCAAAAGATCACACAAGATCACACATGTGCAAAATTAGACATGAAAGGCAATGATAGTGTGAATATTAACTTTGGTAAGAAAAAGAAGAAAAAAGAGATGACATTGTAGAAAAAAGGTAGTTCAAACCCACAAGAGGAAAGATGCTAAGAATTTAAGCAAATGATACTAAAAAAATGAAAAGATGAGACCACACTTCCAATGTACATTGAGAAAAAGTGAGTGTGAATAAATTCATGCTTATGTAAAGAAAGGACAAGGAAAAGAAGCTTAACTAAAGTAATGCAAAAAAGGAAATAAGAATGGAAAGACAATGTAGGAAGGTAGAGGAAATATCAAACATGTAAGCTAGTGGGAGAGAGAGAGAGGTAGGAAAAAATAGGGAATGTTGGATGAGGAAGGAAACGGAACTCAATGATAAAGGTTTGCAAACATGACTAAAAATGTGAACACAAGTCAAAGCAAAAGGGAAAGAAGTAGACAAGGACGAAAAGCAGAAACACAAGAGGGAAAAATAGAGTTAAGAAAGAGAAGGCTAAAAAACAACTAGACGAATGAAACTTGAAAAAAATATAGAAAGATCATTGCATTAGAAGGAATAAGAATCCACATCCCAACTAAAGATCTATCAGAAATCCTCAAACGTCCTTATGTTGCTAATAATCCATTGGTCATATTTGAAATTGCAAAAATTTAGATCAAAGCTAAAATTGACACACAAATGTGTCACCATATTATCAATTAAATTATAATATGTTGAACATATAAATCCACTAGTTGAGGTTTGCGATAAATTGTCTCAATCAACAACTTTTGATGACATCAATGAGAGAGTTAATCTAGATCCATTACCTTAATGAGAGAGCTAACCTAGATCCATTACCTTAACCAATATTTGAGAGCTTTTCAACAATAGACCTTTATAATTTAGAACTAATAACTAATTTCAAGCTAAAGATTAAACCTTCCACTTCACAAACATTATTAACATTGATATTAATGTTGCACTCTAGAACTAATCACTTTTTCCTTTATAACTCTTTATTTATCATTTAATTATTTAATATGCTTTTGAAATTATTATAATTTGAAATTAAATAAATAAATTTTTTTATAGAAACGCAATAGTATAGAAGTAACATATTTATACTAGCTAATACCAAAAAAAAAAGACAGTTCTCTGTTTCTGTCGTGCTTAACTTTTGTATGGCTGTTATAGTACTCCCTGTTTCCTTACTGCTAGTTTGACAGACCAACTCTGCACTGTATTCTTTAATGATTTAGGCCTATTTGTGATCTTTTTAGCTCAATACAATATAAAAAATAAAACAATCTCAACTGTTGTACAAATGTAAAGCAGTGCTGTAAAGGGTACTTTAAGGCATGCATAACTCAGATATAATGCATATAAAATATTCTTTTCTGGGTACCTTGGCGATTGACAATCTAGATCTGGGCACGTTGGCAACATCATTAGGCCCTTCCTTTTATTCAGTCTAAGATTAACCGTCATAGCTAGTTAATGTAATCAAGTAACAAATAACCAAGAAACCATACTCGTCCGTTGAACATCATATACGTCTTTCATCAGAGCCCAAATAAATTTTAATTTACTTTCCATTATCAGCTGTTCAGGGTACTGAAAAAAGTCATATAGAAAGAACACACAGATTTTGCATAAAACTACTTCTTACATACCTTCGGTAACATCAATAGTGTCTTCCCTTTCTTCGATTAAGCCCTTACCCATTTATATCCCATGCTGGTGATCTTGGCTCTTTTGGAAGGTGGCGATTCAACTAAATAAAATCTCCACCTTTAGTGCTAAACAAAGCCAATTTCTTCAGGGTTTCTGCACCGAAGAAAGGGGAAGGCAAACCATTTAATCAGAGCCCAAAGAAAAAATAATCAGAGCTGTAAGGGTGTTGAGAAATGTCATATAGAAAGTACACACAGATTTTGCATAAAACTACTACTTACGTACCTTTGGTAACATCAATAGTGTATTCCCTTTCTTCGATCAAGCCCTTTACCCATTCATTTCCCTTGCTGGTGATCTTGGTGTTTTTGGAATGCGCCGATCCCATCTTATCACTCTACAACTAAATAAAATCTCCATCTTTCATAGCTAAACAGAGCCAAATTCTTCAGAACAAACAGGTGTTTTGCACTGAAGAAAGGGGAAGGCGGGCTATTCGTCCGAAAGTGCCCAGGAAAGAAGGAAATTGCCCTGACACTGCAGACACGTTTCTAGGCTTCGTTGATATCTGTATTTTTTATTTTGAGTTTGTCTGCTTCGGATCTTGGCTCTTTTGGTAGGTGGCGATTCCATCTTATCACTCTACACCAACTAAATAAAATCTCCATCTTTCATAGCTAAACAAAGCCATTCTTAAATAAAATGGGAAGGTGGGCTATTTGTCCGCAAGTGCCCAGGAAAGAAGGAAACTGCCCTGACACTGCACACACGTTTCTAGGCAATTGCCGGTGTACCCACCATTAAGCTAAAAGTGAGAATGAATTTGCATCGTTGATATCTGTATTTTTTATTTTGAGTTTGTGTGTTTCGGAATTCGCGCGTTACGGATGTCTTTTTCAGTAAGCTTTACAGCTATGCTTTCAGAAGTGTACTCCATATACAATGAATTTGCACAGGTGATAGGTATCTAGTTTAGTTTAATATTACGTTATAGTAACGTTTTCATCATCATTAATTAAATAAATAAATATATTGTTTAATTAATATAAGGGAGAGGGCCCAATAGTCGTGCGGGGTCTAATAGTCGTGCAACCAATCGTAAATATAATACCCACGTTTATATAATGTCCAATAGTTGTGATTTGACTACCCATAATTAAACACAATGTATGCTTTTGATCTAAAAAGCAACCAATCATGTGATACCACATCAACACTCAACTACTCATGATGTAATGCACGAGAATTGGTCTCACTATTTTTTGGGGCCTTTTTGGACACCTGACAAAAACGCATGCTGATGCTGGCATCATATTTGATGATGTGCCCAGACCTTAGTTATAGAGAACTTTAGTAGCTGTAAGAATTGGGAGATGATTTGAAATTCGGCGTGGATAATTAGAAGCGCGAGTTGGGGTGCACTCTGCGGGCTCTCCCTAATCTATGATCAAACAATTAAATATTATTATTTAATTACTGAATAATTTTACATCTGGTTAAATAATTATAATATTTAATTATCTCAAATTTTTATTGTTTTTTCTTTCATTTTTAAAAATAAATGACTAATTAATTACTTTTCCCTCCTAATTTTGTTTGGAACTAATTATTTATGATATATTTTTTTTTTAGTTGATTTAATCTCACCCATTCATCATAAACAATTTAAAAGAACACCCTTCATCTTCTCCTTGATCCAAAAAAAAAAAAAAATTCCATCCATTTTCCTCTAACTATTCATTACTCACCCCAAAAAAGTATAAGTGGAGTTGTAAACTCCCCAAAATTAATCAATTATCTTTGATAGGTATATACTATGGAAATTTTGAAGTGAGTGTTTACAAAACCATATCCCAAAACCTTGGAACAAATCCACTTCACCATGGGATTCACATTTGGTAACTTCTATTTATTTATAGTTATTGGAATTCTATTTTTGTTTGATAATGAGGCTTGCATGTGTTTTAGAATAGAAATTTGATATTTTCAATTTTAATTTTAATTTCTAAAACTCATGCAAATATTTTTTGCAACCACAATTAGACCTACCCTTGTCTATTACATTAAATATAACTATAATTCTTATTTTATGTGCTTTGATTTTCTATTGAAACTTGTAATACACAAAAAAAAGCATTGGGGGCGTTATGTTAAGATAAATGTTTGATTTAGCTATTTACTAGAAAAATTTTGATAGACCATAGTCTTCTTTATCTCACCCACGGTAAATATTACAACATCTTTATTTAACTCTAACTACTTTGTAGGTGCCTTGTTTTAATTTTATGGCATAGCTATATGTTTTTTTTGTTGATCTACAATAAGTTTCATACGAAAACTTGATTTCATTATGTCCATGCTAAAAGGTATGTCCATAAAAATCCTTAAAAAAACATAAATCTTAGGAATTGTTATGCTTTGTATGCACATTTACTTCTCTCCTAATAAATGGTAGAAGATGTTTATTTTTTCTTCTACAACTAATCAGTTTTGCTAGAAGCTAATGACCAATGAAGTTGGCACTAGAACATTTACATCATTGTGAGGAATGCACTTCTTTATCACATGTCTATGAACAAAGAACCAACATCCAACAAAGATAATCTACCATTATTATTCTTTACATTAAGATAGGTGCAATCAATTTAGTAATATCCAATTTCTTCCATATTCTATGGTACCTTTGTTGGGATCTTAGCCAATATTGGAGCAATTAAGAGAAAGAATTAAACAATGCAAATACATAAATTAATGATAAAACATAATAAATTTACAAACAACAAAAATTTTAACGTGCTTCACCATTTGGACTACGTCCACAAATAGTTATCCTTTTGTTAAAGTTCTCTAGCAAAACAGAGTTACAAAATTTATTTAATCTACAACAAATTGTTATAGTTGTATGCTCTAACCATAATGTAAAAATACAACCACAAAAATTTTACGTGTTTTTGTGTGTTCTTCAAAAATCCACAATGGTTCACATTCATCTACACGATAATGTGTGCTCTTCTAACTTCTCATGTGATTGTTATGTTCCCTTGTGCACTACATTTCTGCATGTTGAATTAACTTCTACCGCATGACTCTCTTGGTCTTCCAATCTGTAGTAAGCATAAATTGTCATTTGTTTGGGTGGTTTTCAAATATTAGTTTTTTTTTTAATTGATCTTACAATGGGAATTGATACCAATTTCCCTTAATTAAAATGTGGGAAATTTTTGCTTCGGGGGCGTTGCTCCGCACCATGGGCTTTAGGGGTGAGGGGGTGGTCCTCCCGAAGCCTGTAAGAGGGGCTTCACCCTCCTTTACTCTTCTATTAATTTTTTTTTTGGGGGGGGGGATGGAAATTACCAAAGCGACAAAAATATTAACCTATAGCATGATTAGGCTACTTATACCAACAATATTTTGTCTCTTTCTTTATGATTCTACTCCTATGAGAGACTTAGTATGTTATTCATAGGTATGTTCACCTCCATGGCTAGTCATATTACAACTTTGAAAATAAGAACACCTTGGTTCTTTTGTATTATACAATATAATAAAAGGTGAACACACATGAGACAAGCTTGCAAATTCATTGCTTTCCAAGATAGTTGGAAAAAACCAATATGATTTTCTAATATGGAATCTCTTGCTATCTTCCAAGAAAATAGGACTTTATTTATATTTCTTATTATTTTCAATCAAGTATGCACCCTTGTTGAGTTATCACTCAACTACCTATTGACAAATGAGATGACTTGTTAAAGTGTGGACCATGGTGAGTTGAAGTCAACCTCTAGAGAGGGTTAGTTCCATTGATATCTCACCTATGCTATGTGAGATGGTGATATGGGATCTAAGGAAAACACTTAACCTAAGTCACTCATTCCACCATAAAAAATTTGGAGACACAAAAGTAACTAAGAGACTATTTGGTTGTTGTCCTCAAGGGAGAGCCAAACAACTGGTTAGGGTTTTGGTCCCCCTTTTTAGTTGATGATGGGATAATGAATGTGATTATTGATAAATGAAATGTTTCAAACTAGGAAATTAAGAGCTTAAAGAAATGCACTATTACAAAATTTAGAAAACTTAGAGTAGAGAAAAAAACATGAAGCAAAATTGAAAAGTGCAGATAGAGAGAAACCAGACATATGAATTTGGTGCAAAATTGACTAGATAGGAGCTTGGACACCCTAGTCTAGAAATGATGATTTCTAGGGTTTCAAATTATGTACTAATGTATCACAGTCTGAAGGTCTTTGTCAATCAAGATCATGTTCCAAAGTTTGACAATTTGCTTGCAAGTAACAACTGGCCCAAATTTGATGATGAAAGGTGCTTGAATTCTTGAACTAGGGTTTTTAGGCCTTGAGATCTCTTATCCACTTGAATTCACTTCATACCTATAACCTGCAAGAAGGAAAAGGGGAGGAGGATTGTGATGTATAGGGGCTTTCCTTAGTCAAACCCCATTTTGATCTTTCCATCTCCACAAATGGTTATCATGATAATGATATAGAATGCACACTCTATATAGAGTAAAGGAAAATGGATAAAATTGAATGAAAAATAACACTATTGTAACTTACCACTTAGATCTGCATTCCTTTTAGGATTGAAGCCAGCTTTTCTCATCACATACAAGGAGAACTTAGAGGATGCTTGAAGATCCTACAAATGTTAGTGCTCATAATAAAAAAAATAAACATAAATATGAATTTGGTGATATGTTGTAAACATGTAGTTAACTTGAAATAGTGTTGTATATCTTCTACTTATCATTGCTCTTGAAATTGCCTTAATTTCCTTTAAGGATTGCTTGAGAGATCAAATTTCCATTAAGTATTCAAATAGAGGGAAACACTTATATTTATATATATTTATATAACATATTAACCATTATGATAAGCCGACAGTTGATTGTAGATTTATGAACATATTGAGGGTAACAATAAAATCTAGATTTAGGGCCTGATTAGGTGGGAGAGGGGTGTGGGTTTCCTAGTTCAACCCTTTTTAGCTTTTTAAATATTTGTTAAATAAATATTTAATTCAATTTCCTAGATTTAACTTAGTTTCCCAAAAATGGCAATTAAACATGTAGTTTATAAGCATAATTAGGAAAATGCACTTAGGAGGGAGCCAAACATAGTGTGAAATTGTAAAGGATGATAATTTATGATGGTATATGTTAATCTATCCTATTGCGGTTTGTTGAGAAAAGAGTATGGAATGAAACCTAAGAGTTAACAAGGTGATGCACCAATTTACTTTAAAACCTA
Source organism: Sequoia sempervirens (assembly GCA_007258455.2). Lineage (NCBI taxonomy): Eukaryota > Viridiplantae > Streptophyta > Pinopsida > Cupressales > Cupressaceae > Sequoia > Sequoia sempervirens. The sequence continues at coordinate 600 of VDFB02003252.1, read as the reverse complement.
AACTGTTGTTTTAAGATACACAATTGTTCAATAACTAGCTTAACTTTACACCTCAAGTTTTTCCATACACTTACATGCATCAGTATTTTGCAAGAAGTTTTAGGTTTCTTCTACCTAAAAAATTTGAAGGAAATGAGATGTTTTTCACAACATAAATCACTATTTGAAAAAATTACACAACTTGCAACTTACAAAAACATTTGTTTCTTCTACCTAAAGGTGATAGAATGAGATAAATATTAAAGGAATTACATGTAATTCATAAAACATTCATCAATCAATACATTTCACACAATAAAATAGTCATAGTCTACAAATAGTCTACAAATATTATGATATTGCTTGAAAATTGAGTATTACAATGCTATTTTAGTAACAAGATTGATTTTCTAAGTTATAGTATAGTAGATGATTAGAGAGAACTTTCTCAAGTTACAATACTTAGTCAAAAATGCAACAATTGACTAAAAAATTAATCTAGGAGTACCACTTCTTCATCCAATTTTGGAGAGAAAGTAGGACACATTAGAAGCAAGTAATATTTCTTCCTTTTCTTATGTTGACTGGTTTGAATCCATCTTGGGTGCTAAAAAAGGTCTC
>VDFB02003250.1:0-24740 GCA_007258455.2 Sequoia sempervirens | reverse complement strand
AATGGTGATCGCGTTTGCTTGCAAGAAGAGCATTACTGCACAAGGGACTGTGCATCTCTTGTTTTATCATGTTTGGGTGCATTCTAGGCTATCTCAATGCATACATAACTAGATCAGTCCACAAACTTTCATGTGTAGACAAATGACTGGATGAAGGTGATCAGTTGCACACTTTTGCACATCTACAACTACAGACATTTATGCATTTGGGATGATAGCCTACCATGTATTCAACATGCCTTTGACAGAGCTTTGCACAATTCTATCAGGTATAGCCCTTTCTAGATGTCTTAGGTTCCACCCTATAGTACCCTTAGACATGGTACTGCACACTACCTCATGCAGAGTTGTGCGCACAAGCAGAAGTAGATAAAGTGGAGAAGTTTTTGCAATACATACGAAGTGTTCATCAATAGGTTCAATTAATTCTCTTGCGCCAACAATAGAAGTACAAAGAGCACCATGACATGCACGATACAACTCACTCTTGCAAGGTTGATGACAAAGTCTGGTTGCATCTTCAGAAGGTACACTTCAAGGGTCCACACTGAAAAATGAAGCCTCTACACTATGGTCCTTATACTATATTGTGCACAGTTGATGAGAACACTTATTTTCTTGATCTCTCACAATACTTGCAGTTGCATCCAATATTCAACTTTAAATTCCTCAACCCATATTTCCCTTCTATTCTTGAGCCAACATCAACTCAATCTCCTTTGGACTTGGATCCTAAGCACTAGTGCATGGTCATGCAAGATGAAATCATTCAAACTGCAATAATGTGCACCCACCAAGGTTCACATCATTGTTCAGAGTAGCTAAGGAAGGACAATATGTAGAACAGCAACTCATTGAAGATGCATTGGGGATCATTCTTCTCAAGAAAGGGTAAATGGTCAGAGCATAGCCGCACAAGCCTTAGGGAATCTTGTGCACACCCTGCCCTTCTTTAGCACTACTGTGCACTCCTTTACAAGATATACACCCTGTGCACAGGTCATTGTGTCGTTACTTGCATGTGTGAGCCACCAATCCATTGCATGCCACCATGCATGGCTCAAAAAAAAGCTCCATGCATCACCTGGCGCCACTGACAATCCATTGCACATGGCATCTTCAGAAAAGTTCCTTGGCCATGGGAATGGAATTTCAACCATCAACAACTGCCAATCAGTTGGAAGATCAAACAGTTTAGGAACATGAACTGTTTTACCTTCTCTTGTCTTGTAACCATATAATAGTATATACACTCCCTCACCTCGTCACATTGAAAGATGTTGATGGATACTGAATAGTGTAGGCAAATTAGTTTGTTGTGTTTACTCCTTTCTAGTCTCAAGAATCTTCATTCCTCACCTTGCTATTTGTACATCCATTGTACCCTATTCCTTTATGATTGTGATTAGAAGTAGCATATATATTTGCTAAAACTAAAAGCCTTCCACTTGCATAATTTGATTGTGTTGGTTTCCTAAACTCTTGCTTTCCCATGCATAATTAATAAACCCGTCCTTATCAAGACTGTTTTGTTATGTGAACCACCTCGGATCTAGATCATAGGGGATACCATAGGCCAGATTACCCTGGTTACGTTGGGATTAGACCTTATCTCAGGAGGAATCATCCCAGCCGTGTTAATACTAATGTCTTGGTAGGTTCACCTCTCTTCACCGAGTAAGAAGGTTTTCTCTGCCCAATTGGGTAGCTGGTTCTGAAATATACCTAGAGTACTCCTAGTTTTCTAGTAATTCATATCAATATGCGAGGTGATATAAGGCTCACATACTCAGGATTTAGTGCATTCATGTTTATATAGAAAAGAGAAATAATACTAAAAGGCAGTAATCCTTGATTTGCTGTCATAAGTTAAACTTTTTATTCTTTTTTAGTATTTACTAATGTAGTTGCTGGTCTTAATGATTCAATTTGAAAATATTATTTGTTGTTGTTGACAGTTTACAGTATTCTCTGTTTGACTTTCATTCAGAGACTATAGATGACTCCATGTTCTCATTCATTTCATGGGTGATCCTCTTTGTGGTGTGTTACAGGTTGCTATATCTATGGGTGATCCTCCGTACAGTGCAAATGTGCAGAAAATCAGGGAAGTACAGTTGGAAATTAACATTCCAAATGTGTACTGTGTCGATGCCAAAGGTCTACCTCTTCAAGAGGACAAACTTCACTTGACAACAGAGGCACAGGTGCAACTTGGAAAAATGTTAGCAGATGCCTATTTAAAATATGGCCTTTCTCAGGATCGACCTATGAATTGTGGTGAATGTTGCCAGGCATTGAGAAATTGCTCTGTAATATAAATACAATCTATTTGAGCTTCTGGTACCATGGTGATTTAAATAGATGATACTCTGTAACTGATTTTCTTATGTTAGGGTCACTAGAAGAGAAATCAAGGCAAGTTCATAAACACTTCAAATTCCACTTTGTTGAAGCTTTGGAGTAAATCTACTTTGTGGCCAATTCTGGAAGACGTCTGTTGAGGGCATTCACTCAAAGCTACTAATGTTCATCAATAAAACATAACAAACCTGGCCAATTGTTTTCTTTAATGACCAACAGCAAAACGGTAAAACCTACCTTTCAAACAAGTTTACTTCTAATATTTAAAAAAATAAAATTGGGTAGTGATAGAAAACAAAGATCAGAAAAGTAACTGAATGTATGAAGTGTCAGTGGATGGGGCCCTTACAAAATGTTTTGTTGGAATATTTTTTTGAAAAATAGATTTAATAGAGGGATAGCTTGTCCTATTCTAGAAAACAAGATGACCCGCTACATAGAATTTCTGCTGCTATCAATTTAATTATGGCCAAGATATTGTCAGGTGTATTAGGCAGTACTTAATGGAATGGTAAAATTCTTAAAAAAAATTGAATTGACATCAGTTTGCATTGACTAGTTATTTGAAATAAAATAAAAATACAGCAAGCACAAGAAACACAATCAATACCAGAAAAAGAATTTGAACCATGAAAATTCAAGAATTTTTCACACAATAAATGCTGTACAAAAACATAAAAATAGAAATTCAATTTAAAAGTGTACAAAACTTTTTATGGAAGAATACTAGTTGCCTGGTGTCTGGTGTGGGGTGCAACACCATGGTTTTTATTTGCATTCTTGCAGTTAAAGAAAGTGCTAAGGGCGTTGCCATTACAGAATGGTAAAAATATGCAGCCTGCCTCGGGGATGTCCTGCAGGCATTTTCTTGGAAACCTGGGGATGGTTTATAACATCTTTTCCATCAACCAACGAAAACAGAAGAAAGGGGAATTCCCCATAAATGGGAAACCTCAAGGTGTTTGCTGTTGTCCAAGGAGTCCCTAGGATGTTCCCTGCAGCTGTCATTTGTTGACAGATTAAAGACATTATATTTTCACAGTCCATGTAATGAATTTGCTAATGTTTCAGAAACGTTTACAAATTCATTTGTTGACAGATGCAAAATAATAATGGTAATTACTATATTTAGAAAAACCTAAGTGCTGACCCAAAAATTATTTAATCCATAAGCTCATTGCCGAGCTTTTTTCCTAATGCATCCATGCGTTTCTTGTTTGGTATTTTTATTTAGTTTTGATTTTCGATTTTGAGTTTGTAATTTTTTAGTCTGTGTACTTTGTACTCATGAATTGATGAAAGGAATATTATTTAACCATATGGATGGTTGAATCAATAGACTGTCACGGTGAGTACAGTGCTTCATATTTACTTTTTTATCTATTTTGAATTATTTTTATTTTTTGTATTTTGATAATCAAATATCAATATATATTGAGAGATAGATTCCATTGCGGTACTGAAAATCCCGAAAAGATTGTGGAACCTGAAATTCAGAATATTTTTGGCCAGAGTGTTACACCCCGATTGTATAGCTACTATTCATAGGATGTACATTGTAAATGTTGAATCTTTCTGTTGAATAAATTGAAATGTTCTTGTGATCAATTGGATGTATCCTAAATGATTGTCTCTTTATCTGATGCTTCTATTGGTGTAAATCTTGAATGAAAATAGCATATGGAGTTATGAAATAATGTTGTTCTAACTTTCTACAATGCTTAATGTATATTGTTTTGGTCTTGAGCAAATAACTTCCGTTACCATGTCATGATTTGCAGGAAACAGGTTTGTACCTCGAGACAGAGGAGAGATATCACTCGGGGAAGAACTTGGTCGGGTAAACAGTAATGGATACCAACTGGACATACACACACACAAACCTTAGAACTGTGTAAGCTAAGTCATTGTTCTGGTTAAAGGTAAGTCATCTGTAGGCTTGTCTAGTATCATTAGGAGTCGTGTCTTCTTCTGAATGTGTAAACAAGTGATGCTTGCCAGTATAACCTTATAAATGATAAGTTCTGGTTAGAGGTGGATATGTGTATTTGTACATACGAATACGATATGTACAAGTACCCATAAGTACATTCATGTCGATACAAACGTATTAAGCAGATGGATATGCCATACGTATGTGTCGATATAAATGTATTTATGGATACTTATACATGTAGTATATATATACTGATATATATACAAATATACATACCCACGGCTAACGAGATAAATGAATTATATATTGTAATGATATCTTCCCTCTGAAATTATACGAATACATATATATATATTTACATGTTTAACGTATAATGTAAATGAATATATATGTATTAGTATAAAGTTAAGTATTTCAATATATTTAATATTATATTAAAATATTAATATAATATAGTTTAAAATGTATATAATATTATTTAAATTGATAATTTAAATAATTATACATAAACTATATTATATAAGTATTCTAATAGAATATACAAAATATATTTAAATAAAAGATTTGACAAAATCAAATGAAATGAAAATTAAACATTTTAAAAACACTTTTATAAAATGCGAATACAAATCTGGGAAGAGCATAAAAATCGCGGATTTCTTAAAATCACGAATTTCTTTAAAAAAACGCGGATTTCTCAAATGTATTCGTTGAAATGTTAAACTTCAAATATGAGCTTGAATAAATGCGTCATTTTTACTTTGAAAACTCTATTAAAATATTGAAGATTTACCAAAGCGAAATAAAGAAGAGAAAAACGCGAAAATGCTGAAGGAAAATGAAAAACGCGCAGAGAAATCGCGCGACTAGGGCCAGGCGTCAGAAAATAGTTGAGATATTTCTTGCTTTGCAAAAAGAATGAAATGTGGACGCCATTTGAGCAAGGAAAAAGTCTGAAATGGAAACTTGGCATTTAACCTAACTGTAAAAACGCGCCAGATTGAGAGTTGTCACGTTTTTAACAGTCTGAAACAAATTCGAAATGAAATAAACTTCTTGCTGTCAAACATGGAGGTCGAAACCCTCACCAAATTGATACACGTTTTTAGTTTGAAATATTCTTCAACCTGCTGGCAGTTCTGGTGCCATAGAAGGTGGAAATCGGTTTTAAAATCAACCTATAAATATACCTGCGTTTGGCATTCTTACTCACACGAATTTACAGTCAAGTTTCTTGAGCATTTTATAGCTAAAAAGTGAATTCGCCATAGTAGAGAAATTGCTAAGTTGTTTTGTTAATACAAGAGAGCAGAAGTTGAAAATTGCTGGTAACCTTTGAATAGAAGAGGTGTATTCAGGAATTGCCTTTTACTGTGTTGAGTATTTGGTTTCAAGAATCCAAGCTGAAAGTGATCTGAGTAAAGGCCAGTGAAGGAGCTATTTTCCAAACTTGTGGAAAGCTAAATCAGGCATGCTAAACTCTTACTTTTCATATTAATCTGATAAGTCTCTGAATTATAGTCATGGCTGGAAAGAAATGAGTTTGATTGTCTTAAGATTGAACTAAAAAGAATAATAGTTTCTTAATCATTATCATGAATATGGTCTTGTCATGGCTTTTGTTTGGCTTTTGTTGTCAAGGTTGTACACTTTACATTAGTTAATGGAAAGCAATCTGCATTGTGTTTAAATGGCTCTATATAATGAGCATATGCTTGTGTTTAAATAATAGTTACTAGGGTTGAGTCAAGAATATTTGCAAGATATACTCTACAACTTAATACAAACAACTTAATCAAGTTATTGTATCCCTAGGATGAATATATCCTGAATTAGGGCATCAGTTGTAGTATCTTGTTTAATAGATTCATCATTTCAGTAGAAAAATGTTGTAGGAAGTCTAGGGTACGGACTACCCCGATAGACCAACCTACGCGTAGAATTAAGATAGCCTTAAGTCAAGTTGAACCTGGCTAGTGATTGTGACATATGACCTATGTTCTTCGTTGAACGTAAACACTTTGGCCAAAGTAGTGTAAGGAACCATTTAGTTGTTGTACTACACTGTCAGTTCACCGTGATTCCGAAATACAACCTAGTTTGTGATTTGCCGTTAGCACGAAAGCTAGTTTTGTAGAATCACAGCACTATGTCCAGTTGGTAGTCATTAAAGGTTACCCAACCAATCTCTTCTTCGAAGGGAGGGCCGTTCATTGAAAAATGATCGTGCGGGGGACCGCATTATAAGTCCGTGGTTGGCGGAAAAACGCTCGAGTGATGTTTCTCCTCCACGAACACCCGACGGATGCTCCAAAGCTTGACAGGACGGATTCCTGGACCTTCTTATTTCTATTGGTGTCAAAAGCCTACGGGCTATGTATGTATGTTTCTCTTCATGCTTTGTAATTTCATTTGAAATGAAATAGTTTAAAGATGCAAAAGATGTTTCTTATTTATGTTTTGAAAAGAAATTGTTTAATCAAAATGGTATTGTTCTTACTTTTATGTATGAATTGTAAAGTTTTAATTTTATCGTACAAGTGTGTTCGCTACATAGAGAATCACTGAAATATGTCTAAAATTACATCTGCATCAAGATGTTTGTCATGACCCTCTTTTTCCTACTCATAATCACTCTTTATGGTTATCTGTATTTCTATGGTTGATGCTCACTTCATGTTTGTTTTAAAATATATATGCCTAAGATGCTCGATGGAACTTATTTATTGTTCTTAATTATTCTTGTTTATATTTATTAAAATTAATTCTTGTTCATTGCTATTTTAGACACAGACATATAATTCTGTTATATATAATAACTATGTTATATATCTCCTTGACATATTACTCACGCATGAAGTGTATCGACGGATTCTTTAGAGGCAAATATATGATTAAGTCTAATCAAATGACAATATTTTATCATTAACAAATGAATTCATTTTATCCTGAAGACGTCTATTCTGAAGTCACGTCTCTTGAAGTGGCCCGATCATTAGAAAGGACGTGTCTTTTTGATTGGAAGGGCGCTCAGATGTTGTGACTCTCCTTGCAAATAAATACGCCTGGAGGATGTTGAATGGAGGCATCGAATATAAGAGTTGGTATTGAGAGCCAACGACTTAAAGACAAAATCTGGTAAGAGAAAGTTTGTGTATCGATCTGCAGAAGATATTGCCATTGCTGCGAATCTGGTATGCACTGGTGTATATAAATATTTGTATTTAGAGCATTGCTGTTCAGGATAGTGATTCATTATTGAATCGATAGTAATAAGAGTCAGAATTATAGTAGTATGCATCTGCATTCTTGGTTATGTCAGCCTACACCAAATTATCATTCTTTCTCAATCAACATATTAGGGAGGAAAGCTGGAAGCACACAGAGGAGAGCAGATACTGGGGTCCCTTCAAGGTAGACCACCCTCCTTGGATGACTGCAGTCTGCCATTGAGGGCCGAGGGGATTGTTTAGCCACTCTCGGGCTGAGAGGGGAGTGCTCTAAGGGCTTCCTTGTGTGTGTGGCCCTCTTTGCCTCACCTACGATGTTGATGATCAAGGAATGATAACTTGGAGTATATTAGTATCTAGTTAGTTGTTGAAAATCTAATGATTGAATGCATTGTTATATATGTTTTATAAGTAGCAATAGTTTAATCAAAGAGGCTTTTATGATTTCATTGTGTTTAAATCAATCTTTACAAGTTAGTATTCTTATTGCATAAAGTATATTTGTGTTTTTAGGATGAACCTTAAGTGAACCCAAAAAGGGGTCATTACAATGTTTCTTTTTGTATTTTTTGGTTCATGTGTTCCCTCTTTGTGTGTGATTGTCCAAGTGAATACCTATATTGTAATGTCCCCAATTTTGCGAGCATCAGAGTTCGGTGGATTTAGCCTATTCTTAGCCCTCGTGGGCTAATATGTATGGTTAGAGGGTCTCTTTTGGAGCTTGGCTTGGCTTCGGATTGTCAGAACTTACTAGTTGGCTTTCGTTCGGGGTCATTCGGACATCATTTTCCTGACTTGCTATTTTTAGTAAGTTAGGTCATTCAGCGGAGCACCCCTGCTATTTTTAGCAGTATGGTTTGGTCATGTGCAAAGTCAATCACTTATTCTTCAGCTTCAGACGGTTCATTAATCGGATGTAAATTGAGAAAGATATTAATATTTTAATTGTCAAATTAAATATTAATTATTGAAGCTTATAATATTATTTAATATTATAACTTAAGTGATTTCTTGAAGGGTTCGACCAACATTGAAGGGGGCCACTTTTTAATTGTAATTTATAATTAAAAGTGCGTTTGAGACATTGGAAATATTAAAAGATAAAATTCAATTTTATTTAAATGATGCCTTTTTGAGAAAAGTCGACCCTCTTGAGAATATAAGTATTTTTCATTGTGAAGAAAGTTCATTATGTTATGAAATCAATTTTTGATCAAGTATTCTTCCAGAGAACGGAGCCAAGGGTTTCAGTTGTCTACAGGCATTGGAGAACGAGCCATCTTCAGTGTTGCAGTTCAGAGGCTGTGAAATATCAGTTGATCTATTGCATTCAGAGAGATATCTTCATTCAGAAGTTATCACAGAACGTTCACAGAGTTTTCTTTCAGCTTGCTGCAATAATCAGGTTTTCATCAAAATACCGTTGCCTTTTTAGTTGCATGTTATCGGATCTTATTTGTAATCATTTCAGAAGATTAATAAATAGTCTGGCATCAGGAGTTTCAGTAGATTCTATCATTTCCAGAGTTGTATTATTTTATTTAAATTTATTCAGCAATTTCTTTCAAAATCGCAAATTTCATTTGTCATGCAAAAACACCAAAAAAACCAAAATACGCAAAAACAAGCAAAAACACACAGCCGTAAACGTGGAGAACAGGGTTTCTACAAGCAGAGTCAGAGTCGAGGTCTCGGCGGTCGACTCGCTGGAGCATGGTGGGTCGATGTCCCTCGGGCGTGCCCCCTATCGAAGGTGACGAGGGTCCGTTTCGATTTGCCCGTACCATGTCCTGGTCTTCGGCGAGTAATTTTATCTCCGATACCCCCTTAACGCTTAAGAGGGGTGCCGCTTCACTACCAAATTCGTGCTTTGGTGCAATGGTAACTAACTTGGTATCGAGCCCGATTCCTCGCTATCCTATGTTGGTCTTCGTTAGGTGGACAATTGTCGAATTTCCAAGATTTTCAGAATTTAGGTTCAAGAATTATTGAAAAATTATGAAAAATTCGAAATAATCAATTTCAAAAGCATTATTATTCGTGATCCGGTTGAAAATTTATGAGATATTTCTTCTAATGATCAAATTTCCTCTTGGGAAATCGTGGAACAGTGGATAGCAAGTCGCAACATTAAGAGATTTAAGACTGGCACAAGAGACAAACTCTTGTGAAGAGACGTATTGCATCAGAAGACTGAATGCTATGTATAAGGAAAATTTGTTTGAATATTAAGTCAATCATAGGAGATAGGCAAGACGCCGAGATCCACTCGAAGAACAAATAAATAAGATAAAACGCCGATTACATGAATTCGACCGGTGAAGGAATCGGTTTCAAGTAATGCAATACAGCCATCGATCGCCACCGCATGTACTCGAGCAAAGACAAAATTTGGAAGCCGTCGATCAAGACAAATGAGATTTGCGTCTCATTCTGAGGAAAGTCAAGGCGTTGATATTTTAATCTAGAGAATTCCTTCCTGGGCGCGGCATATTTTAAAATCATATTTGCGAATATTGAAAATCAATAGAAGACAAGCCGACAAAAGTCTTTATCTTGTCTACTTGGGTTATCTGGGCGCGTATATATTTTGCGCGATAAAAACAAGGGACATCGTATATTTTGGAGGAGTGTCTAATTAATGATTGGAAACTTCCGCCATTCACCTGTCGGGAGTTGTTTAGCCAGAGGGACGCAGCTAGTGAATATCTGAGTGGGTGCGATTTACGAAACTGCCAGTCCATACAAAATTCGTTGCCATCTCCAGCCGCTATTTGCAAAGATAAAATTCGAATTAGAGATTGGGGTATGTTTTATTATCGAATCTGCCAGAAGGGTCGCACAACTTCCAGAAACATTGGTGCTGCCTCCTGATCACAGCTGGAAACACACTGGCAGAAAATCTGAGGGCAGTTCGATATCAACTGTGGTGACTGTAGTTGCTGGGCGCTGCACCAACTCATACCTAGCGATCTGGGTTGGTTATTGTAATCCTTCACTCTTGAGGTGAAATCAGCATGATAGCATTGCAAATGATAAGGTTTCATTATAGCAAATCATGGAGTCTTGAGGGTTGCATATGATCTGTTATGAGTACATACCGAAGCAGCTGGAGAAGGAAGCTCGTGGCAGTTGGGCAGAGATACGAGCTTATCTTCTGCAAAACATCATCTCCAACATTTCTTTCTATTGCATAGAAAGGCCTTTGTATTTTGGTAATCAGTCGGAGGTCTTGACTGCAATACATATTTACTGTCACACAAGCAAGAGCAATTTTGATATTGAAGGGATCGACAATCTCAGGTTCTTATTTCAATTCGAATTGAAGTTTGGAAATTTGCTTGCAAGTGTTTGTTGAATTGCTTAATCATTATACCCGAGTCTTGCATGATATTTTGCTTTCATTATAATCAATTGGCAAGCTAGTAAGAATATTTGGGAGTCCATTTGCAAAGTGTTGTGAAAATGCTCTTAGCTGTAGATGATGATTTCTGGCATTCTCAGTTATAATAAATTCAAGAAATTCACTGTTGCATCACATCTTTCATTGGTAACGCACTGGCATTGTTGAGTTGAAACCTTTATGCAATTTCATCATCATTGATCAAGGAGAAAATCAAACCAAACATCTCAGACCAGCTGTCAGCAATACAAAGGCAAACTATTTGATGAAATGGCCCAGTGCTGAGAGTGAAATTTTACATTAGAATTATGGCTTCAAAATTTATTGATGAGATAATGGTTGCTTATGAGGAGTATAGAGCATTTCCAGATAAGGTCAAAGATCATCTAGACTTTGAGCAATATATGGAACATCGGATGGATTATAGCAAGCAAAAGAGGAAATCGAAGAAATGTGAACAACCAAGTGTTGAGAGCATATTGAATGATATCCAATGGAAACTTAAGCTTTCACAACGAAGGTTAACTCATAGTTTGCAGCAGTATGAGGATTCCCTTTCAAGACGAACCTCATCACGAAGCAAAAATGAGAGACTCGGTGAAGTATCTAAGAGTCTCTATGATGTGTTTGGGTTAAAAAGAGATAAGTCGGTGGAGAATGATCTTCGATCTGCAGGTGGACATGGGGTTGAAAATGAAATGGTGGTTGATAAGGAAATCTTACATCAAGAAAATAGTATGGTGGAGCCACAGAATACTGCTCACAACATTCCAAAAGTTATAACCAGTGTTGTTAACAATTCTGATTTACATAACAGCAGTAGAAAAAGTTTGCATCAGCTTGAGACAGCAGTGACTACACATGTGCAAGATGCTGCTATGGGGGTGTCACATGAAAATACTCAAGAATTGGGTACTAGTGATGCATTATGTGTTGAGGATTCATGTCATGGTGAGTCTAATTTTCCAGATCAGACCTTAGAAAACAAGCTAGAAGGGTCAAGTGTTGGCATAGAATCCCAGGATCATGAGTTGGATGGTGATATAGTTGCATTGGAAGTGGAAATGTGTGAAGATACTGTCATATCAGCAGCTTCTACCTTATCAGTTGAGCCATCCTTTGAGGTACATAGCAGTAGTACCTTAGATGTTGAGGTGTGCATGGATGAAAGCACACATGATGCTGCTTATCATGAGGTGAGTGATGACGAATCAGCCTCATATCATAGTGCATATTGTGAACCGGAAAACTTGTATGGGGGTCATAAGCTACAAAGTTTTCACCATTTGGTTGGGCAACTAAAAGTGGATGACAATATGATTGCCACAACCATTGAGCATTTTGATGTTGCTCGTCAGATGTCGGCTACATATGGTTGGAGTACTCCTTTGACAGATGAGCACGGTGATAGTGGTTTTTCCCTTGCAGAGATACATGCACTTCGAGAAGCAATTGGAATGATGAAACAAAACTACCTAAAACTACTTGCAGACAGGGATTTTCTTCTCGAGTGGGATTGCATTTGTTATGATGCATTGCGGAGGAAGGAGGGGCACGTCGATGAGCTCACTCATGAGCTTGAGGTGACTATGGACTCGTTGGAGAGTGCTCAGTTGGCCCTTCAAGAGTCACAGTCACGGTTGGAGGAGCTGCCCATGGAGTTGAGTTTGGCACAGTCTCCACCAGCTGCAGATAGAGTACAGTTATATACAGAGGCAGTTGATGAGAATCTCATATCCACGAGTTGTAGTGAGGATGTGGTTACATCTATCACAGATATTGGTGCAGTCAATTCAGCTGGGATGAGTGTTTTAGTTGAGAGCTCTTGTGATGAGATAGTTGATTTCTCCGAGAGTTGTGTGACAGATCACGTCACTACTTCATCGTCGTCACAGGAGATATGTGGGGCATCATCCAGTATGGAGATTTGTACTTATGCTGATTTGTCTCCCCAGGACTACGATGGTCAGCCATTGACAGAGGTGGAAGCATTTTATCTTGATTGCATAATGAGGAGTGTTCATCACTTCTCCTTTAGTCCACACACGGAGGATTTGATGATCCATCAGTGTGGTTTGGCTCCTGAGTTATACCATCCGTTGTGGGATGGGTATTCACCATCTTCAGAAGATGGGATTAGCAGCTGCAAGCGCCAGACTCAGCGGTTTGTGGGGAATCACTTGCAGGGACAGCTATCAGTTTTACATCATGCCGATATGTATCCAACAGGGTTTGCTACTTCTATGTCACAAGGTTTTCTTATGGGTACATGGTTACAGGATGACCATGGTGTCAGTTGGCATGATGGCTTGGTCAGTTATCACATCCATGAGGGTTTAGCAGAGGACAGGGAGAGATTCAGTGTAGCAGATGCTTCTAGAAGTTCTTTTCTCCGCATGACAGATGGATGTGAATTCAGATTGTATTGGGATCTAGGTGGTGACAGTTTTGGCACTGAGTATTGGATGGGTCCCATTGGGTTACTTCACCACTCACAACATGGTGAAGTTGGAGGCAGTAGAGCGCAGTGGCAGCCTGAGGATGACAGACACGACAGACTTTCACTATGGGTTTGGGATCCAGGGATAGCTTGCGCAGTTGTGTTTTTGTTGATGCTACAGGAGCAGTTAGAGATGTGTGGGACATTTCACAGTTCTTATTTTGGGCCTTCCGAGGAGTTGGGTTTCTTTGCAGTAGAGATTGCTTGAGGACAAGCAATTTCAGGGAGGGCGGACTGTAATGTCCCCATTTTTGCGAGCATCAGAGTTCGATGGATTTAGCCTATTATGCGACCCTCGTGAGGCGATAGGATGGATAGAGGGTCTTGATGGAGCTTGGCTTGGCTTCAGTTGTCCGATTGTTATCAGTTGGCTTTCGTTTGGGCTTCGTTCGGACACTATTTGCTCGGATTGCTATTTTTAGCAATTATTGGCGTCAGCGTAGGACCCCAGCTATTTTAGCAGTATGGATGGATTATGTTCAGAATCACTTCATTGTTCGTCAACTTCAGACGGCTCGAGCATCGGGTTAATATTGAAGGAGATATTAATATTTAATTGATTTAATTAAATATTAATTACTTGAGCATTATAATATAAAGTTATAATATTTTATTATAACTTAAGTGATTTTTGCTAAAGGGGTCGCCCATCATTGAAGGGCCACTTTTAATTATATTTTATAATTAAAAGTGCTTTCAAAAACTATTGAAAAATTAAAAAGAAAAGTTCGAATTTATTTAAATAAAACCTAATTGAGAAAATTCGAACTCTTGAGGAGATATAAGGGTTTCATTGGGATTTGAGCTCATTATGTTATGAAATTGATTTTTGATCAAGTCTTCTTCAGAGAACGAAGCCAAGGGTTTCAGTTTCTACAGGCATTGGAGAACGAGCCATCTTCAGTGTTGCAGTTCAGAGGCTGTGAAATATCAGCTGATCTATTGCATTCAGAGGGATATCTTCATTCAGAAGTTATCACAGAACGTTCACAGAGTTTTCTTTCAGCTTGCTGCAATAATCAGGTTTTCATCAAAATACTGTTGCTTTTTAATTGCATGTTATTGGATCTCATTTGTAATCATTCCAGAGGATTAATAAATAGACTGGCATCAGCATTTTCAGTAGATTTAATCATTTCCAGTATTGCATTATTTTATATAAATTTATTCAGCATCTTCTTTTCAAAATGCAAAAACGAGAAAAAATTAGCAAACCAGACAGTTACAGAAAAACAGGGAGAACAGGGGTTCCTACAGAGGTGGCTTATGAGGTCAAGTTACCCGAGGGGGAGTAAGGTGCATAATGTTTTTCATGTGTCATGCCTCAAGAAGGCACTTGGGCATAATGTGACTCCTTCAGCAGAGTTGCCCCCATTGGATTAACAGAGCAAATTGGTGCTTGTTCCGGAGGCAGTGATTGATTTCAGAGAATGAACCGTCAGGAGGAGAGTTATTACAAAGTACTTGGTGAAATGGTGGGATTTACCAATTGAGGATGCCACTTGGGAGAGTGAGCAAATTTTACAGCATCCTACGTTGTGATTGCTTGAGGACAAACAATCTTGGGGAGGAAGGACTGTAATGTCCTCTCCTTGCCTCTGAGCAGTGGAGTTTTCCATTAGCCTATTCCAGTGTTCTTGTAAGCCAAGTGGAGTTTGGTAAGGGGACTTAGTGTCATTTTCCTTCTGTGGTGGTTTTTGGTGTTTCTGGCAGGACTTTCTATTTTTAGCAAGGGGCCAATTCCATTACTTATTGTTCATAATAAGTCTCAGTGTTTCTCAGTTTTTATGCCAGTTTGATGATTTGGAGTATTTACTATTTTTAGCAATTGCTGTAAATGGTAAGTCTATTTTCAATAACTAGTCCTAGCCAAGGCTACTTCAGCAGTGTCTATTTCGAGTTTGGGCATTGGGATGACTAAGGTCTGATTTAATTATTATTTGTATTTCTCAAGTAAGCTATTTTATAAAAGTCCCTTTAACTTAAGTGAAGAGGTCAAGGGGTCATGCAAAAAGTACCTTGGAGCCTAGTGTTATAACTTAACGTTGTTTTTAAAAAGCAACACAGGCAAATATGTTTCCTCATGTCTTGGACGCCCAATGGAGGTATAAGGTAATTTTTAATATTTTGATAAAATACTCATGAGAAGGGGGTCGTTGGTTTTTGGAGGGAATGGGAATTCAAAATGTTTTCCCTAATTTCCTCTTGACTCTTTAAAAGCTCCTTTTTGGGCCTCATTTGCATATGGATGAGTTGATGACATAACAGGGCGCTGCTGGATTATTTCCAGAATATTGCTGCTGCGTGTTGAGGACGAAAACCCTCATCATTTGGAGCTGGTTTCAATGGTGAGAGACCCACCCTGGCTGGATTTGGCATGGTTCTATCTCAGGAATCATCTAGAGCTTCACAGAGTTTCAAATTTTCAGTATTTTGAAGAGGGATGATGAAGATTTTCAAGTATTTTTGAAGTGGATTTTTGGTATTCGGTGTGTTGGGTTATTGGCTCCATTTTGGTTGTCGTTTGGTGTTGATTAGGAACTGTTTCATAGGTCTGAAAGCTGTTTATATGAAATCTGGAAACAACTTTTACCAGGGTCTGAAGTTCGAAAATAGTTCTTAACTCCGTGCGCCCTTGAAACTTCGTTTTGGGTATTTCACCATTGGATGCCTCTCCAAGGTGTCCCATTTCAAGTATTTGTTTGTATTTTTTGATTGAAACCTGATTTACTAAGGCAGATCTCCCTATCTAGGAGGCCGCCCTTGTTTGGAGGTTTTTTGGGTTATTTCGGCCTGCTGTTGTATAGGCCATCTTCTGCATTATTTCAGAGTTGGAGAGGCTGATTAAGGGCATAGAAATATAGGGTGTTCATTGGCTTTCATGCATGTGCTGTTTGATGCAAGTTTGAAGTGTTTTCGCTGCTGTTAGAAGCCATCATCAGGTCTGAAACTGCATTTTACCAGGTCTGAAAATGTTTACATTAAGTCTAATTTTGATTTGCTATCGAATGTACTATTTATGAGATGATTTGAAATATGGAAAGCAATGTTATATTTCAGTATTTCCTTCTTTATGTAATTTTATTCATGCATGCAATGAAAACTATGAAAGACACATGAAACAATCAAACCAAACCTTCAAAGCAAACAGGGTTATTTCAAAATAAAAAATCAGGGGTGACCATTACAAGGCACCAATCCTTGTAAGTTGAGTGGCCCATTATTAGAGGATACAATAATAAACATAGAAGAGTTAGTTGATAAACAAAAATAATTTTGGAAAAGGAAGGGATGCACCATTTTATTTGATGAGTAGACAAATGGTAGGAACCACATCCTAATCAATTTTCTTCATGGCTTCAAGACAATTAATATTTTTGAGGTCCATTGATGCCTCCAACAAAGTAAAAAATGTCAAGACCTTAAGCAACATGGTAGATGAGGTGGTGATGGAGATGGAAGTGGAGAATGTTGTCCAACTAGAGACAAGCAATGCAGCTACATATGTGACAGCTAATAAACTTCTTAAAATGAAGCAAACTACACTCTTTGGACCCCTTGTGTCACCTTTTGCATTGACCTCCTTAAGGATATAGGAAAACTTGGATAGGTCAGAAACATGATTGAAGACATAAGCAATGTGACAAAATACCTACAACTACCCATGGGTCTTCAATCTTGTGAGAGAGAAAGAAGCTTATGTGAGTAGGAGTCACCCAATTTGCAACTAATTTCGTCACATAGTAGTATATTGCAGCTTAGTTGACATCTCTTGAGCACATGTTTGTGACCACTAGGTGGATGGACAATCTTTACTCTAGGAACGCCAAAGGAGAGAGAGTCGTGTTGTGACCTATTTCACACATCGCCCCATTGCAGATGGGGACCCTAGTAGTTTGCTTTTTAGGGCTTTTCCGTTGCGCTTCAGTTTCATTTGATCTTTGTTTTGGGGTTTAGAGTCTGAGTTTTTGAATAGTCACCCAAGTCAAGCGAAGAATTTGAGCCTGAATCATTGTGCAAACATCATCACAGTGCTTAGGAGGCCCGAGGGACGAAGATCGTCTGCCGTTTCAGTCAATTCTGACATCTACTTTTTGGGGATTTCCCCTCCGGACCCCCCCTATTTTTTAGGGACTTCATTTTTGGCATTTTTGGCCCATGTTAGACTTCCTATTTTTTAGGGGCTATCTTTGGAAAGTTATTATTTTTGGAAAATTTTCTATTTTTGGCAGGGTTACCATCTTTGGAAAGTGCCCGGATTTCAAAAAACCAGTCATAAGTCCCAAAAAACCAATGAAAATCACAGAAAATCATTTAAAAAATATGGAAAAATCCATGCAAAAGTTTGAAAATCATGGTGAAAATTGCCTAAGTATGGAGATATGAGTTCATAAAGGCATGGAAGGAAGGCTAGAAAGTCCGACCAGCAAGGAGAATGGAGAAGAAATGGCATGGATATAATCCGCCATAGGAAGATGAAGTAATGGCATGACATCAAGACAAGTCCGCCTTGCCATGGCATAAGTTCTTGCCAAGTCCGCCCAAAAGGAATGGCATGGAATAGTGCCAAGTCTGCCTAGCTCACAAGAGATAATGGCTTGACTTTACGCCAAGTCTACCATAGGAAGAAGGCAGTGGCATGAGACTATGGAAAGTCCGCCCAAGAGAAGATGGCTTGACTTTAGGCAAAGTCCGCCCAACATAAGAAAGACAATGGCTTGAGGGTAGGTAAAGTCCGCCCCAAGTAGATGGCCTAAACAATTGACAAGTCCGCCATATGAAGAATGAATAGCATGAGACTATGGAAAGTCACCCCAAGACATTAAGTCACAATGGCTCAACACTAAGGTAAGTCTTCCCTATGCCTTGGCAAAATGGAAAGAATGACTACCAAGTCCGCCATACTTAGAGAAGTGGAAAAATTGAAATTTTGCCTAAGCTTGGACATTGGAGCATTAAAATGTTAAATGATATGCTTGGAAAATGAGAAAATTCGCCAGAGACATAAGGAGTCATAAAAAATTATGGCAAAATAAAATGGAAGAAAAAGATTTGTCTAAGGCAAAGGCAAGAAAAACTTAGAAAAATCAAATTCGCCTTAGATAAAAATAAATAAAAATGCCATAATAATTGAAATAAACAGGTTGGAAAATGACACATGAAAATAATTATTTTTATTATTTTTATTTTTATTTTCAACACCAAAGAGATAAAATTTGAATTTTTCTCTAAAACTCAAAATTGGAAAAGGACAAAAAAGACTTGACTGAACTGGCGCCAAAATTAGCAACTTTCCCAGAGACTGATACTGAAGATAAAATTTTCCATTCGGAAGCTGAGTGCAAGCCAAGTTCGAACTTGAATTAATGGAAACATTTGAATTTTGCTAAATGGGTCAAACTTCTCATCTTTATAATTGAATTTGCTTCTCATTTTTCAATCATTCAGTTTTCAAAAGCGAAGTTGTGAGAAGAAATTTTGGCTAAGGCAAGAAAGTTGAGAAGTTTGAAGCAAAGTGAAGGAAGCGAATTCATACCAGCCAGCACTATGATCTTGTCCATTTTATTTTTTCCAAAGTACCAGGCAGATTTACTTTCTTCACTTCATTCTGGCATGAAAAACTTTGTTCATCTATTTGGATAAATTCTTTCATTTCCAGCATAATCTTTCACGAAGTTTGATTTGTCACTTAGCTGGAATATTTTTTCAAGTAATTGAATTTTAATTTTAATATTCTTTTTGTATCTTCTTGTAGATTTAATTTCAAGCGAATAAAGATGAAGTTCGCCAGTAAGGGTTCGCAGCCACAGTCCATGATCAAATCCAAATGGGAAAACATTGTGGACACCAACCTCGGCCATGTTGACTTTGATGATTTTAAGAAAAGAATGTACGGAAGTGATGGATTTTTACCTATGCCAATCGCAAGAAGGATGATGCGCAATGGTATTGTTCATGCAGCTGGATTTCCGCCTGCAAAAAAATGTCCAGAGCTCATGGTAGAGTGTGCATTGCATTATAATACACAAGAAAGACAGATAGAGGCACCTGATGGAAGAGTACTGGCATATTTGACTAAGCCAGCCATACAAGAGACATTTGGAATTCCGGCTTACTACCGAACATCTTATCGAACGAGCGATGATGCACAAAAACTTTATGAAGATCAACAAGCCCTTTGTGCATCAAATATGAACAAGTCCTGGTTGGAAAAGCCCAAACCCACTACCAAAAAGATGCCGAAGAAATTGTCCAGAACTGATTTTAAAGAAGAATACGAAGATATTGTCTTACTGCTGAACAGAATGGTAGGCAATCCTCAGGGTGCGCCTTTTGAAACCTAGATGTATTATTTCGTTGATGAAATAACTTCAGGAGTAAAAATGTTCAACTGGTCAAGAATGATCAGTGACAGTCTCCACGAGCAGTTGGTCAACCTGGAAAGAACCAAAACCTTTCATATGAGTTCTTATGTCATATATCTTCTTGCAAGGACCTACAGATATGTCAACTTGATTTGCAAAGGTGTAGTCGGCAGTGGCGAAGGAGAGTTCAAGTCCTACGATTGCTATCCGCAATTGTAGTTGAAGGAGAAGTCACACTTCAAACGGGCGCATGACGCCTTTCTTATGTATATCACTCGAATTCTCCAAGGCGGAACACATCAGAGGCTCACCTATGAGGCAAAAAGTTTGATCGGCAGATATGGATCCTGGTTCATCCAGTTTCCCAGATTTACATACATCAGGATTCAAGGATTCACAAGTCGCCCATACAAATTGCCAATCTATCCTACCAACAAAATGGTTTTGTTGGAAGTTCTGAGGCAATTGGAGACATATCAGAATATCGAAAGGCCAAAGCAGAAAGCAGTTGTCACTTTTCCACTCTTTATCGGCAATATGGAAGAATCATGTCCATTGGCACAAGCGGCAGAGAGTGCTCGATTGGAGATACAAAGATACCTATTCATATCCTACAAGCCCAGAGTTGACTTCGATCCACTTCATCACATTGGAACTGTGGACAGAGGGAAATATAAACACAGAATTGACTTAGAAGACTTTTGGGCAAATGCCACTGATGAATATGACGTAAGAAAAAGACTGTGGTCAAGGTTGCCGCTGGATATGATAAGGACGACAGAACTCTTCCGAGTACCTGATCAGCTGGATGATGATGGAGTATACGTGCAACCGGGCTTTGATGAAAGACAACCGCTTCCTCCTGTGAGGTGGTCTGAGCTTGAGCTTGGTGACCTGACAACATTCATGAGGCCTGTATTCAAATATTCCCAATGGTGGATGGACCAGCAAGTACAAATTTTGCAACAAAGGAAGGTGCAATTCACATATGACTTGATGGGTGAGGCAGAGTCCTGTTCCTCAAATGCCGGCGCATCTCATGGTGGTGAACCAATGAACGCTGCCAACTTGAAAAAGAGAAAAGAAATTGATGACTCTGCAAAGTAGAACAAGAAGAAAACAGCAGATGAAGGACCTGCTCAAAAGAAGCAGAAATCCAAGCCTCTTCATTCAGCTACATCCAGAAATATAGATGTAATATTGATCATGGAAGAAGAGTGTCATGGGAGCAAGTCAGAATTCCCTCGCCCGTTTTGGAAAGAGATATGGAGCCAATGCAATTGGAAGATGATGATCATCCCTCTCCTACAGGCACAGAGATTTTGGAGTCGGACAATGACATGGATATCATGGATGGAAAATTTGAAGAGGGAATGATTTCCGCTCTCAAGGGAATCCAGGAAGACCCATCCATGCAAGAGATTCAGGATATGCAGGACATCCAAGATCATCAGGAAGATGGAATTGAACAGTCAACCATCCCAAATTGGTTGAGAGAGAGACTAAAGATAAAGGCACCAGTAGAGCTACCAGAAGAAGATGATATCGCAGACTTCTTGGCGAGGCTAGAGCAGACTGCCACAAGAAAGCCAGCAAAGAAATTTTCTGCCATACAAAGAGATGAGGTTGGTAACCGCACAGTGCAGATTGCAGTGGCTACAATTGATAAATTCCAAGACAAGATTGCCCCAAACGAATATGCCATCACAACTATTGATATGGGTCCGACAACAAAAGGACAAGAAGTTGAGGACCTGGATAATTCTGTTGCCACCATCAAGTCTAGGATGGAGAAAGAAGTGGCGAAGAAAAGGGAATATAAAAGAGAGATTGAACGTCTGAAAGAATATATCCAGCATTTAACCAGGCCACTCAATCAAGGTGACCAATCAGCACCTCCACTTCCAAACTCTTCATCGGAACCGGTCAGAAATTTTGAAGAGGAATTGACTACAGCCAAAGAAACTAAAGAATGGATGGCAGGAAAGAAAGAAGAGGCAATGGCATTCGCAGAGAAGTTGGCATATGTTTATGAGCAAACTTCCTTTCTGCTATCACGAGTGGCAAACTTGGCTGAAGCATGGGATGGCCTCCAAGACATCCAAAATAAAATTATCCCATGTCTTCGAGAAATAAAGGGAATTCCAAAACAGAGATTGATTGATGAGAAAATTATCGAAGCTGGCGCTGCATATGATTTCAGTAGCTGGTACTATGCACTAATCTCACGAGGGGAAGTCCTGGAAAGAGTAAAGGAAGATGGCGCCAAAATTGAAGAGCAAGCAAAGGAGATTCGGAGTAAGATTTTCCAAATGGCTGCGAATGTGCTTGACAGGGATATTGTCCGAAGAAAACACTTGCAGCCGAAAAATTTAAACGATAAAGTTCAAAGAATTTTCTCTACCACTTCTAGGCCAATCATGAAGGAAAATTTGACCAAAGCATTCAGCTTCCTGACCGTCCGAGATACTTTCTTGCTGCATGAATCAGAATGGACAATCACCTTTGCAAAATGTGCAAAAAGTCTAGCCTTGCTGGAGTACAAAGTCAATACACTGTCGGACATTACCATGGAAGAGGTCAACATGATCGTGTCCAGGTTCACCGAACGTAGTGCTTTGCGAGTGGATAAGGATGCAACTCCCAGTGCATGAAGTTCTCTGCAGTTAACTGATTGTTGTTTAGGCAACCCTAATTAGGGTTTAGAAATTTTTAATCTGGGCCGTTAAACTCATTTTTGATCTTCGCCATTCATTGCACTCTGGAAACTCTATATAAACCCCCCCCCTCTCTCTCATTTTTTCATAGACAAGATAGCAAGATATAGAGGATTAGAGGAGATAGAAGAGATTGTAGAGAATAAGAGAGAGAGTTTTATGAAATTGTTGCTAAAGACTATCTTGATAATAAAGTTCATAATGCATGAGATGCTTTGAATCCTTTCATTGTCAAATGGTTGCATGGTTGCATATTTCTCTTCCCCGTAAAGCAGATTTGAATTAGAATTCTATTTAAATGTATGTTAGGAGAATGATAGATTGATAGCAGAGATTAGTGAAACTTAGCTCATACTTTCTTTGAGTGGATGCTTTTCATTCAATGCGTAAAGTTAGACTGAGCTTTTGATGTGGATGCTTCAATGTTTACTTCAAATAATGTTGTTCTATTGATGGTATTGTTCGTAGTAAAGAAATCTTAAGCACAAATCCCAAAAGATTGCACTTGCTTTGTGTAGTTGTCGAGTAGCATGGCGAAACAAAATATTGTTTATTTAGTTTCACTCAATCCTTGTCGTCTCTTGATTTCGTAGGAATAGCATAGGACTTCTAAACCCTTACTCTTTTTTCACTTTTTTTATCTAAAGTCAGAAAAAATTCCAAAATGATACTGCATTCGCGTCTTTGCTTTTCTCAATAACTGACCAAAGTAAATCCCTTTGTGTTCCCGGCAAATCACAACGACCACAAAGCAATCCACACCTAACTGAAACATTGGAATTGTCGTATGATCTTTCTTGCAGTCTTAGCATACGAGGTAGTTCTTCAAGGGGGATAGAGCGTCTTTGGACACTTTATTCTAGAATGTTTTTTGTGTCATAAAACATGCATCAACAAGTCATGAAGACCATTTTTTATTATTCATTTGCCAAGTTCATGGAGATCATCAAGGTATGTTTTCATTTCTAATATTTTTATTTGCTACTATTCTTTTCTTTTTTAATATATTTTGAGTATAATTTTTCTAATTCAATTTTACATAATCTCTTGTTTTAAGTGTTAAAACCTTTTGCTAGGGTTTTGTGGTTGGTGGATGCAGAGAAAAAATCAATGGGGTACATGTATGAGGCCATGGCCAAAGCTAAGGAGGCAATCCGACATTTATGAGTCAAATAAAAAGAAATATAAACCCATTTGGCGAATTATTGATTAAAGGTGGAACCAACAACTCCACTAACATATTCTTGTTGATACCAATTACTTGAATCTAAATTTTTCCTTCTCTAGTTCATTCAAAGAAGATGAGGAGGTTATGAATGCCTTCAACATGTGTATGATGAAAATGGTTCTTGAGGAAAACCTTAAAGAATTCATTCATTTTATGAGTTGGAGATTTACAAGGGCACGAGCAAGTGGTTGTTTCCTTCACCTCTATGCATTTGAAGGTGAGTGGCTCTACAGCCAATAAAAAATAAATATATTTAATTTTACTATGCTATTTACTCTAACTTTTAAGTTTACTCAAACTCTAAGAAAGTTATAAATGTTGTCCTTGCAATTTTTTGGTGGGAAGATTTTTGTGTAACAACACCTAATCTTCAAAAACCCACCATCTACATTTTGTTCTAATGAAATATGCCAACCAATTTTTTTCTTGAATTACCACAGCACAAGCCAACACTACGCCAAGGGATTAACGTTAGCCTCAAAATAGAACCAAATAAATACTCTCAACGCCAAGAATGTGCACACAAGATCCTTTGCAGGTGAGGTGCTAGCATATGGTGGAGTAACTGAATTATAGCTTAAAGTAAATACAACTGGAAACAGAATGAGGCGGTGATCCAGCCATGAGAGAAATCCGCTCAACCACTTAAACAGTGGGGAAAAGAAAACAACATAATCCAAACTAATTCCTCCGCTGCAGCGGGCATCCACTAAACAATGGGAATTCTCCACTTAACAGTGGGTGATAGAAAGTAAATACAAATCAGATTCCTCCACATTGGCGGTAAACCATCCAGGGGTTATAATATTTGCATTAGAAAATCACAAGTAATGCAATAAATAAATGGTTGGATTAGTACTACTAATTCTCAACCTTACAATTAAGAAAAACTACAAATTACAAGTGTTACAATAGAAGAATGATTGCAAATAAGTGAAGGATGAATTTAGCTAGTTTATCTAACTCTCAAATACTGAAATTCAAACCAAATTCTGAA
>VDFB02003249.1:0-58471 GCA_007258455.2 Sequoia sempervirens | reverse complement strand
TTATTTAACAACTTCTAGTTTTACCCCATTTACATAAATAGAAGGAATATTGTTCCTTGTACAAATTCAGGTAAACTTTTTGTAACATTTCTCCCCCTATAGATTGGCTGTTGTCCTCAATAACACATTTTTTATTTGTCACCAATCATAATCAATCATTCTTGGTAAAAGTATATCTGGATGTTGACTAAAAACATAGTTAATTTTTTTTCATGTACTGACATTAACATCCAAAAAAATCATCTATTTTGACTTCATCAATTATTGTATTCTGCAATTTCTATAATTTCCTCAAGTTTAATTTTAAATCCACAACTAGGTTGAGAGTTTTTTTCCTAATCAATCACGTGCAGAATTAGAAATATACTAAACAATTGATATGCAAAACATCATTAACTTTATGGAATTGAGAAGGTAAAACAAATTTTATATGCTATATCTTATATTTGTCTAAAATAATAAATCACAATAACAAGGAACTAATTGAGGATATTTTTCAATTTTTGAAGAACTTTTAGGTTTACCTGAAGGTTACCAAATTGGCTCATTTCGCTGCCAACTTCGGGTAGAGTATGTCTTGAAATCTGGTACTGACCAAAAACCTTGTGGAATCGACCAGGGTTTGAATTTTACATGCTGAAACATTTCTTCTCTCTGCTTGGTGATTTTGAAGTGGTGCAGTTTTCATGATTTGTTTTAACTTTTTCCCTTGAAAAACCCTAGTTGACACATCTCTTCACTGTGTATGTGTGGGACACTGTGAAAACTAAGAAAACACTGAACTGTTAAAAAAAATGCACCAAACACTGAGTTGTTGGTTCATTTGCACGATCCTTCCTCAGCTGCATGATCCTCACCAATTGCTCACTAGGTAAGACTCAATACTGTTTTTAAATTTCAAAACTATTTCAAAACCTTAAAAACTATAAAGTTTTTGAATATTAAATTATTAATATTGTTTTACTTTTAATTTTTTAAAATTTTAATACAATTTATTTTTGTTAAAACTTAAAACTGATAACTATATAAGCATGGTGACCAATATTTACTATTTTAAATTTTAAAGTATATCTATCACTATTTTATAAATACTATTTTGACATATTAAAATTTATTAATTTAATAGTATTTAATATTTATAAATTTAAATATTTGTAAGTTTATAACTAGATTAATAAACTACTATATAGCATTATTAACATACTTATCTTTTAATCTAAATTTATATATTGCAAAGTGTAAACTTAAATTAAAATTTAAAATATTTAATATTAATTTTTTTATAATAAATAATAAATATTAATATTAGTTTTTAAGCCATTACCGATGCAAGATAAGGAAAACGGGTTGAAAGTGCTGGGAGCAAGGAAGATCTTGCTCATGAATGAAGAAGATGAAATAGTTTGGAGTGGTTCTAAAACGGGTGAATATTCAGTCAAATTAGGTTATGAAATCCAAAAGGCACACATTGGAGATAAGGAATGGCCAGCCAAGCTTTGCTGGAAAAGTGAGGTATTGCCCAAGGCAGGGGTGTTTTTGCGGTCCGCTTTGCACAAGCGAATTCTAACCGGTGACATACTTGGCAAATTTGGAATACAAGGGCCCAGTATATGTGTGCTTTGCTGCAAAAATGGTGAAAGTGCTGATCATTTGCTTTTGAATTGCGAATTTGCCTCGCATTGTTGGGATTGGTTACTACGATCAATAGGTTGGATAACCCCTAGAAAAAATGATTTGCTGGGATTTCTAAAAGGTTGGCCATTGAAGAATACTAGGAATTTATGGGGAAGTGTCTGGGTGGTTGCTCCCTCAATGGTAGCCTGGCAAATATGGAAGGAAAGAAATCAGAGGATTTTCTGCGACTAGGCTTTGGGAGTGGCCGAAATAATAAAGAAAATAGAGGTGGGGATATGCGAAGTTGTAAGAGCAATATTGGTAAAGAAGAGGCCAGTGAAATTCACAGTCTGGGATGAGAGTTTGCAGAAAGTGTGGAAGGAACTCAAGCCTCCAAATTGGCAATTTTCAAATTCTCTCAATGGAAGAACATCTGTTAGGTGATGCCCTCCGTTTGGTGTTAGGCTCAAGTTGAGTTTCAATGGGGCATCGAAAGGGAATCTCGGGAAGGCGGGTGTAGGTTTCCTGATAAGAAATGCCAAGGGTGAGTGCATTTGTGCATTGTCAAAGAAAATCGAGGAGGCTACAAATAACGAAGCAGAGTTCAAAGCGTTGGCCAGTGGGCTTCTCTTGTGCATACAAAAAGGTATTTTGTCGATTGAGATAGAGGGGGATTCGCAAATCTGTGAGGACGCAGTGAGCAAAAATCATATTCAATGTTGGGGTCTAAAAAATTGGGTTGTAATAAGAGGTTTGTTGGTATTCAATTTCACATATCTACTGTGAAGCCAACACGACGGCTGACTCGCTGGCTAATAAAGGGGTGTGCCAGGATGGATTAGAAGTGTTGTCAGGACAAGATGATCTAGAAGCTGACTTGGATGCCATAATTGTTCGGGACAAATTGTTTGACAGGTAACAGCAGGTTCGTAAGTCTCATGTGGGGGCTGATTGAAGAGGAAGATGGTCTTAGGATGATTGTCATTGCTGAAGGTGTTGGACACCTCTTTCTTAATTTGTACTAAGTTCTAAATGGGTGTGTTAAGCAAATATTTTTCATTATATAAGCACTAATATATAGTGTAGCCGAAAGGCATATGTAAAAGCATGATGTAATATGAAGCTCTGAAATTTAATAGAGGGAGCCACCCCCTATGGTGGTACTTATCTAAAATAAAAATAAAAATAAAAATATTAGTTTTTAAAATTAAAAATATTATACAAATTTAAAAATTTGACATTTGTTGTTCAGTATTTGTTTTTTAAACTTCATGTTGCAGACAATACATTGGTACAATGACAATTAGTACTAGCTCCATTGGCCAACCCATTTTTAGAACGGACCCAAGTACACCTTGTGGAGGCATGCACAAATGATACGACAAATTCAAGGTGGTGGGACATTTGTTTGGATATGCAATGTCTGTAATCAAAAGTAATACTAGCTGGTACAATGAGGTGAAAGCCCATTTTTGTGCCATTCTCAATGTGGGAATCAAAGCATGTCCAAGGAAGGATGGTAAAGGTGTGCTGCCTCATCAAATAACATAATAAATTAGAGAGTAGGAGAAAGTAGATGCAATAATTGCTTGTAGCACAAAGCATCCGTTGAGGAGAGGAAGGGGATCATAGAGCCCCTCTGCTTCTCCATCTCACAATGTCTTTCTTGATATAGTAGAGAACCACCTATTTTTGGGCAGGAATGAGGAAGAGCCTTCTAATGTGAAGAGAACAAAGGGGCCATTAGAGAGGGCATTTTAGAATGATACTAGAGAGATTGCAAATTAATTGTTGCAAGATGCCTCTATGCAAATGGTTTATCCTTCAATGTTGTTCAATCCTTATATTGGCAAGATATGTTGAGAAAAGTAAATGAAGCTCCACAAGGGTACACATGCCTAAGTTATGAGGTGTGCAATACCTTTTTGGCAAAGGAGATAAAACATATACACTTCATTGACTCCCTTTGGGAATTCATGGAAATAAATAAGGGTGTCCATTGTTTTTGATGGATGGAAGGATGTGAGAAATCAACTATAAATCAATGTGATTGCAATGTCTCCTAAAGGGGCAATGTTTTGGAAATCCATGGATTGTGAGGGGTAGGGGAAGAATGCACAACTTATTGCCGACATTCTTATGTAGTGCATTCAAGATGTAGGTCCTCAAAATGTTGTTCAAGTCATAATGGGCAATGCAAAGAATTGTAGAGCCATTGGTATGTTGGTTGAGATATTGTTTTTACATATTTTTGGACATCTTGTGCTGTTCACTTATTTAACCTCATGCTACAAAAGTTGGGGATGAAAATAAATTGGATCAAACAAGTCTATGTTAAGGCTGAAGAGATCCAAATGTTCATCACAAACCACCGCATGTTGCAAGTCATTTTTACATCATTTTCACAATTGGAGTTGTTGAAGGTAATTGAAACACTACAAATTTCAAATTTTACGTCTCCTTTTGTAATTACTATTTAAAAAATAAAAATTTAAGCATGCTTTCTTCTTTGTTTTTAATTTTTTAGTTTTTGAATAGGTTGTTGAGATCTGATTCACATCCAACACAATCGTCCTAAGACAACTTGTGAAGGTGTGGGAGCAACTTTCTAGCATGGTCATTAGCCAAAGGTGGTCCCTATGGAAGCAATCCAACAGTGACAAGGCAACAAATGTAAAGCAAATGATCCCAGATGACACTTGGTGGGACTGTGTGGAATATCTTCTTAGTTTCATCGAGCCCATCATGAGAATGATCTGTTTTATTGACATGGATAAGCCATCTTTGGGAGAAGTAGACGATGTTATCAACTCAATGATTGAAAAGATGAATTCCATCATAAATGAAAAAGAGCAAGATCCTCAAGAAACTCTTTTCAAAGAAGTGCAAACAATTTGTGTTGAGTGGTGGAACAAAATGACCACCCCGCTACATCTTATTGCCTTTGCATTGACTCCCAAATTTTATAGTGATGAGATTCTTGTGTTGTTGTCAAGGATACCACCATAAAAAGATGCAGAAGTTATCAAAGGGTATAGAAAAACACTTACTAAATTATTCTCTGAATTTGATATGGAGGATTTAGTTACAAATGTTAAATTTT
Source organism: Sequoia sempervirens (assembly GCA_007258455.2). NCBI lineage: Eukaryota > Viridiplantae > Streptophyta > Pinopsida > Cupressales > Cupressaceae > Sequoia > Sequoia sempervirens. The sequence continues at coordinate 53,754 of VDFB02003249.1, read as the reverse complement.
GAACTAGAAATGAGAGCAAATAGAAAATGTAACACAAAGAACAAATGAACACAGTATTTATCCTTGGAAAACCCTCCTCATGAGGGAGAAAAACCCAGCCACAAATGTATCTCTCTTATATTAAGATGAAATAGCAGCAATCAGCTTACAACTTGACCCACAGAAGAATAGTACCTCTCATAGACACATGCATACAAAAGAACTCTATTTTCCTCCTCAATATCAATCTGCTCTTCAAAAGATATAAACCTGCTGTAGATGGCGAACACCTCCTTAAAAGAACGACTTGACTTAAGCAAGAATCAAACCCAAATAAGGAATTGTCTCTCCTATTTATGAGCAAGGAGAGGTTACAAGTGCATGCAAAAGGAGATGCACTAGGAAGCATTACAATTTCCTATTTTAAGGAATACAAACAAAGATTCTCATGCATGTCAGTATGCAGATTCTCCTGCATGTCAGTTACACTTATTTAAGGAAGATTCTTCTGACACAAGAAGATGCCTCCTGCTGCTACTAAAACATTAACACTCCCTCTTAGCTAGGGAGGTATCTTTTCAGATATCCATATCATCAAAGCATATGTGCACAAGTATCCATCATGGAATCACTCAACGTGATGTTGTCATCTCATCATGACGTCCACCATGGCTACTCCAAGAGAATGGAACAAGGACTTTCACCTCAAATTTCTCTCGCAGAGAAAGATGCACTAACAAGGGCTTACACCTCAAATCTCTCTCACAGAGAGAAATGCAATAACAAGGGCTTACACCTCAAATCTCTCTCACAGAGAGAAATGCATTAACAAGGGCTTGCACCTCAAATCTCTCTCGCAGAGAGAAATGCATTAACAAGGGCTTGCACCTCAAATCTCTCTCGCAGAGAGAAATGCATTAACACATGAAGCAAGAGTCACTGACGCTGAGACTCTCTCTCAGCAAGAGCAACATTCTCCACAATACCAAGCTTATCTCGAAAATAAGAAAACTTTACTCTAGGAAGTGGCTTGGTGAGAATGTCAGCTGTCTGCTCATCCGTGCAAGTATTCTTGAGTTCAACTGCTTTCCTTTGAACCATATCTCTTAAATAATGATACTTGATCCCACATGCTTGGTTCTATCATGAAAAACAGGACTAACAAAAAGCTTCACATAGCTTTGGATGTCACAAAGAATCATAGTAGGTTCCAAAACCTGCCCAAACAGTCCTGCAAGAAGCTTTTGAAGCCACACTGCTTCTCGAGCTGCCACACAAGCTGCCACATATTCAACTTCTGTTGTACTTTGAGCCACACATGACTGTTTTCTGCTGCAACAAGAAATCATAGCAGAGCCTAAGCTGAAACAACAACCGGAAGTGCTCTTCCTGTCAGGTACACACCCTGCCCAATCTGAATCAGAAAAACCTTGCAATTTCAGATCTTCACAAGAAGTATATTTCAGACCATATCCCACTTTACCACGCACATATCTCAATATATGCTTAGCTGCAACAAAATGAATCTGTCTAGGCTCAGACATGAACTGACTAAGAGTGTTAACAGCATAACATATATCATGCCTAGTATTGATCAAATACATCAATGATCCAATCAATTGCCTATACATAGTGGGATCAACTAAATTTGAAGTGGCTGCAACGTCATGTAACTTTTTCAGATTTGCTTCCATGGGAGTTGACATAGACTTGCAATCTAAAATACCAAATTACCAAATCTTTTCAAAATGTCAATAGCATATTTCCCTTGACTCAGGATAATCTCATTTGGTCTTTGCCATACTTCTAATCCAAGAAAATAATGCAATAGACCAAGATCTTTCATCTCGAATTCAGAGGTTAACTCCTTCTTACATTTAGCAATAAGATCATCCCCTCCAGTAATAAAAAGATCATCCCCTCCAGTAATAAAAAGATCATCAACATAAAGAACTAAAATTAATGCTTTATCATCAATTACCTTGAAATAGAGATTTGGATCTGCATCATTTTTGAGGAAGCCCAAGCTCACTAAATAATGATCAATTCTTTGATACCATGCACGTAGAGCTTGCTTAAGGCCATACAAGGCCTTTTTCAATCTGCATACATGTGATTCCTTCTCATGAATCACAAAACCCTCTGGCTGCTCAATAAATACCTCTTCTTCAATTACACCATTCAAGAATGCCGTTTTACATCCATTTGATGTAATTTCCATCCTTTAACAGCTGCAATAGCAATAATGGTTCTGATGGAAGTATTCCGAGCTACAGGAGCAAATGTCTCCTCATAATCTATACCTTCTTTTTGAGAAAACCCTCTTGCTACAAATCTGGCTTTATACTTTTCAATACTTCCATCAGCTGCATGTTTAATTTTGAACATCCACTTAGAAGAAACAACAGATTTACCTTTAGGCCTAGGAACAATATCCCAAACGTCATTCTTGATAATGGATTGATATTCCTCTGTCATGGCATCTCTCCATACTTGCTGATTTGAAGCCTCTTCAAAACTTGAAGGCTCGGATTCAATAATATGACTCATTGAAGCAACATAACTTGCAAACTTATGAGGTTTCTTACTTTCTCTGAAAGTACCATGAGGGGCTGCAAATTTTTCAGCCTCTTCCATAGTATGCCTGGCCCACAAGGGTCTCTTCTTGTCAGATGAAACATTACTTGGTCCAGAAGAGGAGTCTATAGGATCAACAGGATCAAGAGGGTCTTCTAAATCAGGAGTCTCCCTCTGAATCTCAGAAGGGGAATTAGGAGCAGCAATATCCATATCTTGAGAAGTCTCATGATCTTCTCTATCAATTTCCATAGAAGTTTCTTTAGATCTTTTGCAAGCTACATCTTCTTCAAATGAAACATCTCTGTTGATTTCAATTTGCTTTTGACCCGGAATGTAGACCCTGTAAGCTTTTGAAGTTTCACTGTAACCAACAAAAATTCCCTTCTTGCCTGAAGGTTCTAACTTAGATCTTTTATCTTTAGGTACATGAATGTAAACTGGACATCCAAAAATTCTAAAATGACCAACTTCTGGTTTGATACCTGTGAAAGCTTCTTTAGGGGTCATATTGTCTAAAATTTGATGTGGGCTACGATTCTGAACATAAACGGCTGTCCTGCAAGCTTCTGCCCAAAGAAAAGTTTGAAGGCCTTGATCATGGATCATGGCTTTCGCTGCCTCAACAATAGATCTGTTCTTTCTTTCTGCAACTCCATTTTGTTGTGGATTATAAGGGACACAAAACTCCCTCTTAATCCCAGCATCAATACAAATTTTTTGAAAAACACCAGAAGTATATTCACCCCCATTGTCAGACCTTAAAACTTTGATCCTCTTATCAGTCAAATTCTCTACTTGAGCTTTGAACTCTTTAAATCTAGACAGGACTTCATTAGACTCTTTAGTTTTTAGAAAATAAATCCAAGTCTTATGAGAGAAATCATCAATAAAAGTCACATAGTACCAAAAACCACTTAATGATGCAGTAGACATAGGTCCACACAAGTCATAATGAATCAGCTCTAAAATTCCTTTTGCTCTAGTTTCACTATTGTGAAAAGGACTTTTAATGTTCTTACCTAAAGCACAACCTTTGCAGACACCATCATGTTCTTGATTGAGCTTTGGGAGACCAATGACCACCTTCTCCATGGAAGAAAGAGTTCTGAAATTTAGATGAGCGAATCTTTTATGCCACAACTTACTAGAACTCATGGAATCATGTGCTAAAGCTTGAATAGGACGAGCTGAAAGTCTATATAGACTCTCATAACGAGCACCAATTTCACGAGCTGTTTTAATGTTGGAGTTCTTCTTCCATGCAAGAACTTTGCCTTCAGCAAAGGCAACTTGGTATCCTTTATCTTTCAACGCTGAAATAGAAATCAGATTCCTCTTGATTCCAGGAACGAACAAAACATCACTCAGATGAAGAGGAATTCCTGAATTTAAATGAAAGGATATAGTTCCGGCACCTTTCACAGAATAACAAGCATCATCACCAATAATAACTTGCAAGTGAGTATCCTTTTCTCTTAGATCAGAAAGGTGCTCTCGATATCCCGTAAAATGACGAGAAGCTCCACTATCAATTAGCCAAGTATCACTATCAATAGAAACATTACTTGAAAGAGCTGATATAAATAAGAAACCCTCTGAATATTCACTTGATTCTCTATGAGTAGAATCATTTTCAACATTTGTAACAGCAACTTGATGCGTAGGTCTTGTTGGACAATCTTTAGCAAGGTGACCATACTTGTCACATCTGAAACACTGAATCTTAGATAGATCCTTCTTCTTATTAGGTTCAAGAGCTGAACCAGAATTCCTATCTCCATACCTCTTGAAGTTTCCTTTCCTCCCTTTCCTTTTAGAAGTATGAGCAACAAGGACATGCTCTTCTTCATGGTGAGATCTTCGCCCATTTCCTCTTGCCTCCAATCTGCATTCCTCTTGAATACAATCAGCTCTCAAACGATCAAACTTGGGTAACTCATCTCTTCCACTAATTCCTTGAATGAAGGATTCCCAAGAGTGAGGAAGGCCATTCATGGCCAACATAACCAGGTCTTTGTCTTCAATAGAATTTCCAATGGCATTTAGCTGATCCTTCAATTCTGAAATTTTCATGAAGAAGGATACAACAGATTCTCCTCTAGCCATTTTAATATGTAAGAGTTGACGCCTCAACGCTAGAGCTCTACTAGTGTTGTTGAATTCATACAGACTTTGAAGGCTCTCAAACATCTCTTTAGCTGAATTTAGCTTGGAAATGACAGGTACCAAGTGATCCTTAACAAAATCAATCAATATCTTCTTTGCCATAATATGGTTCTTTCTCCAATGAGCTTTCTCAGTGTCATCAGCAGGTTCATCTACATCAGACTTCATGAAGTTGAGAAGGTCATTTTCTTCAAGAGCAATTAGAACTCTGAATTTCCATGAAGTAAAGTTGGATGCACCATCCAGCCTGTCCTCAACTTTGAGTCCATTCACCATTGTAGGAAGCTGAAATAAACAGGCTAGAAGACAAGCAAAGAATATTTCAAAGCTTAAGAGTTTTGGTTCTGGATCTTTTCTTTAGACCCACTCTGATACCATGTTAAATTTTGAACAAAAAATGAGAGCAAACAGAAAATGTAACACAAAGAACAAATGAACACATTATTTATCGTGGGAAAACCCTCCTCATGAGGGAGAAAAACCCAGCCACAAATGTATCTCTCTTATATTAAGATGAAATAGTAGCAATCAGCTTACAACTTGACCCACAGAAGAATAGTACCTCTTATAGATACATGCATACAAAAGAACTCTGTTTTCCTCCTTAATATCAATCTGCTCTTCAAAAGATAATAACTTGCTGTAGATGGTGAACCCCTCCTTGAAAGAACGACTTGACTTAAGCAAGAATCAAACCCAAATAAGGAATTGTCTCTCCTATTTATGAGCAAGGAGAGGTTACAAGTGCATGCAAAAGGAGACGCACTAGGAAGCATTACAATTTCCTATTTTAAGGAATACAAACATAGATTCTCATGCATGTCAGTATGCAGATTCTCCTGCATGTCAGATACACTTATTTAAGGAAGATTCTTCTGACACAAGAAGATGCCTCCTGCTGCTACTAAAACATTAACAACAAATGAGTTTATAGCCTTCAATGCTCAAAGTGTTTTTGTAGTTTGTGACAAGTATAGGAAGGATGCTCACGCTTGGTGGCACCTTAATGGCTATACATCACCACACCTCCAAACTCTTGCAATCAAAATTTTATTGCAAGTAAGTTTCTTAATTTTTATTGCACTCTCTAAATTTGAATTTTTTTTCATTTTTAAAATAATAAAATTATTAGTTTCAATTTGAAGTTTGATTTACAATTTGATAATTGTAACTCTCTCACTTTGTCTCAAGAGGTTGCTAGTTCCTCTTCTTTAGAGAAGAATTGGAGTACATATTCCTTCATCCACTCAATGAAATGTAGCCAATTGGCAGCAAGCAAAGTGGAGGAGCTAGTTTATGTGCATTCCAACTTGCACCTTCTTACTCACAAACATAATTAATAGGAAGGGGGCACGGAGTTGTGGGATGAAGATTCAGAACAAACCAACTTGGATTTTTTAGATGCCACACAATCTTCACTTTTTGTGGAGTCAGATACCCAACATACTTTTAGTGCGAGTGTTAATAGGGTTGCATGTGGTTCTTCTAATTTACTGGCATCAACTAATGTCAATGATGATGTCGATGTTTATCTTCATGGTGATCCATATGATGTTGATTACTAATGTATTATTTTGATATTGAATCAATGAACAATGAATATCTATCATGAGATTCAATTTTTGACAAATTGATATTGAATTTAGAATTAGTATATTGTATTTCAAATTTGTAATATTTATGGCAGTTTTGTTTAGCATATGCATGATATGTCATATTTTGAATTTAATTCTTGTTTTTAGGTTGCAAATACGTATATTTATATGATTTTTATATGTTGTTTGTATGGATGTACCCAAATGTACCCAAAACCTCCCAATTTTTTTGTTGTATTGGCGTATCGTACCCATGTACTTGGTACCCATAGCCATATCCAATTCTGATTGGGCAACTTAGGTCTAACTCCAAGAAACACTTTGATCATCAATATCAAATTAACTATTAAATTGTTTAGAATTTGTCCAACTTTTATAATTGTCTTGTGTTGCTTTCATGTCACATTTGATTTTATTAATGATTTCTGACAATATCAATGAATTGGATCTGAGTCTCTGACCGTGATATAGGAGTATTACAATTACAATGATAAACAACTTCAAAAGGTGACATCTTTATGGTGGAATTATACACTTGATTATAGGAAAACTCAACTAAATATAAATATTGCTCCCTAATTCTTCATCATCAAACTCTTAATCTTTAATGCTTATTGCGATTAATTAAACTTGCAATCAAAGTTACTCATATGATATTCCTTACCGACTGAATGGAGCAAATACAACAAATATATTTTCTTTTATGACTTAGGTAAGTTCCCATAAACAATGGAAGCTTAATTTACATAAATGCTTCTTGATTGGTAGGGTCATCTTGATAAGGTTGAATTTGTTTTGCTCTTTCCTTGATTAGCTGTAATGTCCCCTTCTCATCAGTTATCTGTTCTGACACTCATCAGCCTATTCCGGAATCTTGTAGGCTTGTTTGAGGTAAAATTAGGGTTTCCAGTTCTGAGGTTCTAAGGTTTTCAGGGAGTTTACTATTTATAGTAAATTCTAATTTTGGCAATATGAAGATTGTCATCTTTCAGGACTTCATTCCCAGTTGGAGCAATTATTTGAAGTTAGACTCTGGCTTCTAGAAGTTTTATTTGGTGAATTTCATAAATAAAGGCATTAATGTTTTAAATTGTAGTTGACCCCTTGGCCTAGGAGAACAACTTTAAGTTGTGTTTAAAAAGAGGGACTTGGAAGGGGGACGCCTTCATGGGGTGTTTAATATATTTCAATTATCATCAAATGCCTTGGGAAAAGTGGATGCCACTTTTAAAAGAGATAAATTTAAATTAAAGTGAAGTTCATATTATGCAAAAAGGGACGCCACCTTGAGGAATTAATTGTTTTTTGGAAATTTGAAAAGACTCTTGTGTCTTTTGGTGTGCTTTCTCAGGAATTTGAGGAGTTTTGTGAGCTTCTATTTAATGAAGGGTTTTGCTCCAGCCTTGTATCCATGAAAATTATGCTAAAGTTATGCTGTCGGAATGACAATTGATATTTTGCTTCAAGGATGTCTACCTCCTAGCCTTTCGTCCAATTTTGTGTTTGCAAGATAACACCTAGTTGGCTACATTGCTGCTTCTCAATATCAGACTAGCAGATTGAGCTCATTTGATTGAAGAATTCTGGAGATTTTGTCAATTTTGGTTTGCTGGTTCATCTACAGTTGAAGGTGATTGTTATTCATAGCTTTAAATTCATATTGAATTTGATTTTGGGTATTTAACCAATGCCATTGCTGACCTTGGGCGACCCTTCATGCTTAATTTGAGATTTTATTTCGAAGAGTCTGATTTTTAAATGAAAATCGCCCCTTCAAGGAGGGCCGTACTTTTCTAAGAGCATTGGGATTTGTGCAAGATGTTATAAGTCGAAGTTTGCTTCTGTTTGGTGTTTGTTTTTGGGCGCCTACCTCCTAGAATACCTCTGCAAAAGACATCATCCGATTCAGAGGTGAATTGAGTGAGTTATGAATACTTTATTGGTTTTCACAGTTGCTGATTGACAGTTTCAGTTTACTGATTTTTGTATCAGACTTTAGAAGTTCAGATTTTTGATTCAGTATCAGCAGTTAGAGAGCTAATTATTTGTATGAGATAATCTATTATTCATGTACTTTGAAGATATTGTAATTCATATGTAATTTGTAGTTTTATTCCTTATTTGTAAGACTGTAAACAGTAGTACTATTCCAGTCCTAATCTTTGCAATTAATTCTTCTTTCTTCTCACATTAAGTACCCTGGATGGTCTACCGCCAGTGTGGATAATTGATTGTATCTCTCTTTGCACCCACTTTCAAAGTGGTGAATCCCCACTCTCAAGTGGATGCCCGCCGCAGCGGATGAATTAGATTGTTGTAGCTTCATGGCTGGTTATCCGCCTATTAGTTTCAGTTTTCAATCAATCACTCCGTCATATGTTAGCACCTCGCCCTCAGTGGGATCTTGAGTGCACATTCTTGACGTTGAGTTGTTTCTTTTCAAGTATTGTTCAATTAGCTTCTCCGCCATATGACAACACCTATCCTTCCTTGGGATTGAGTGTGCATTCTTGGCGTGAGTTCTTTCAAGCTTGGATTTCAGTTTTTGATGCTAACGCTAATCAAGTTGGCTAGTGCTGGTTTATGTTGTGCAATTCCTTCGAAAAAATTGGTTAGCATATTTCATTAGCTCAATTCCTTTAGGGGATAATAATGTTAGATTTATGATCAGATGTAATGCACAGAAAATTAATTCAAAATTAACACAAGAACACAACAGATACCCTGGGAAAACCCTACTCTTGAGGGAGAAAAACCCAACAACAATATATCACTTATATATTGAATTATCACAATGATGATGTCCTTACAAGAGGCCGATATGAAGGCCTATATACAAGCACCAAACTTATGATGCACACAAAAATATATATAGACAAATTGCTGATCAACAGCCTTCAACAATGATGAACTAATATATCTCAATCTGCCTTGAAACTGATTCGTGCCAAGTAGTAATGCAAGAACAATGTATGATTCGATGCCAAATGGAGAACAATGAAGGAGTATATATACAAGGAGGAGGGACAGACGTGTCTTTCCAAAACAATATGTCGGCCTCATCCAAGAGGCATGTCCTTAGCAAGTAAAAGATCGGCCTTCATAGAGAATCGCGCCTCTTAAGGAAATCGCACCAATTATATTAAATAAATATTAATCATCTTTTAATAAAAGACGCATCATATCATGAAATCGCTGCCATCAATTAAATAGCCGATTAGGCTATACTTTAATTGTCTTAAGACTACACGCGATCTGGGCTGGAAGAGATGACCGACGCTGCCATAAAAACATCAACAAATAATAACTTTAACTTTAGACTTCCAATACTATGGACCAGTTGTAATGTCCCATTTTATTCCTAAATGTCTGCAGTCTATGTTTCAAAAGAAATAAATAAAGATAATTAATATTACACCCAACAGGCACTAAATAAAGATTAAGTTGTTCAAAATGGTCAACCAGCATATGAAGAGTTGTGTCCCTTGTGCAAGATAAGGTATATAAGGAAGGTAGAGCTAGAAGGAAAGAAAAGGGTGAAGAGTTATTCTGACTGATTACAAGTAATAGACAGCAGGACTAGCAAATTAACTTATTTAAATTATTATTCTCCAAATGTAGTGATGAAGAGTTGTAACTATTGCTAGGCAATAGAGGTGAAGAGGTTTGACTCCCTCAAACTTGGGATATAAAAGGGGGAGCATTTCATTTGAGAAAGACATCCATACCATCAAAAAATGAATCAATTAAGAATAAATATCATGTGACTCCATCTAATATGAAAGGTTGTGATTCCTTCAAATATGAAAGGTAGTGACTCTCTCAATAATAAGATATAAAAGGGAGATCATTTCCTTGTGGAAAGGATATCAAGTGGGGTAAAGGAGAAATAAGAAAAAGAAATCTAAGACTTTAATTTGGAATAGAAATTGAGAACAACAATTAATAATATTCAGAAATATTATTGGTGGCAGCCATTTAAGAATAAATTTATCATTTCATCAAGAGGTATTTATTTAGACATAATCTAGCAAATTCCTTGAGAAGTCATGCCTTGAATTTGAGGAACCGTTTTGCAAATAGGAAGGACGGCCAGCCTTCTGAGTTCATGAGAGGTGAAAGGACGACCAACCTTCATGCTCTTATCTGATAAGCCACCCAGAGATGTAATGGACAGCCAACCTTCCATGCTCGTGGGCCAGGAGGTGGAATGGATGACCAATCTTCCATGTTCTTGGGCTTGATCAAGGAGGACGACCAGCCTCCAAGATGGACTGAGGGATGGAAGGGTGGCCCACCTTCCATGCTCTTGCAATACAAGGACAATCAGCCTTGAGATTGCCGTTTGCAAGCATTTCCAATGAATTCACAATGTGATTTGCTATAAGGAATGTGCTATGATGTGTTGATTCAAATATTAATGATACTATGATTTGTTGATCTAAATATTATAATATTTTATGTATGGGTTTGAATATTATCATACTTTCTTGTTACCTAATATTACTAATATCAATTCTTAGTGAATACTATTGTTTCACAGTCCTAAAATTACGAATTTTACAAAAAGGGACATTGCAATTGGTATCAGAGCACTAGTCTTGCTAGCATGTGGATCTAAAAATTAGTTTATGTTACTAATCAATTTTACAAATTTCTTGACTTACATAGTTCAAATTATTACTTTTAATAAGCCTACCATTCAAACCTATTGATTATATTGAGTACCCCACTCCTTTACCATAATCACCCTTATGTAGATCTCATATATTAAAAATAATGGGTATTGAAATATTGATAATAAATATTGATTATAATATATCATGTTCCCATATTGTAAATTACATAGTTCCATGGGGACGCATCCCCCCCGAAAAATGAGCCGTCTCGGAGACGGGGACGTTTCCGAGATGCAGAGACGTCAAGGAAATTTGCCCCCGCCGTCTCCCCGTCCCTTCGCCATCTCCTGAACGTTTCCTTCAAAAGGAGACTTCGTTGCGTCTTGGAGTCTTCGGGGCGTCTCCACTCGGAGTCTTCTGGGCGTCTCCAAGACTCCAAGTTTCCCACGTCCCCTATTAAAATAATGATTTAAAAAAAAAAAATAAAAAACAAAAATTTACATAGTTAAATTTAAAGTTTAATATAAATATAATATATTATATTATTAAATGTTTAAGACTTCACTCAAGTCTAAAGTCAAGTGTAAATTAAATTTTTTTGTTTTATTTGTCATTTCTACCCGTGCGTGCTGTGCTACTGCATCTAGAGACTGCCTGAGAGTCTAAGAAGTGCGAATTGAACCATTGCTATTAAGTTACAAGTATATTTTCATTGTTTCAATGTTCACTAGTTCAATGAAATAATTGCAACGTGTTTAAACTCTAAAATTTACTTATTCCTTAGGCTTTTACAATTATACATCTTTTTATAACTAATTTTTCAAGTACTATATGTATTCAGTGCACCGCTACCCCGCTGCCATCCCCCCGCTGTCCCCTCATCGCCCCCAAACTTAGGCCCCGTGCCCCCGTGCCCCCGAAACCCGTCTCCTACCATCCCCCCGTCCCCGTCCCCATCCCCGAAACTCCGTGGAACTATGGTAAATTATGATTCTTAAAACAATTATCCAAAAATCTATGTATAAACATCATTAGTCACAATGTGAATGGTTATGCTAATTTGAAGCAACCATGCACTCTATATTTTAATATGTTAATATTATTATTGTTTAACAAATCCATATTGTACATATCCCACAATCATTATAAGGAGGAGCTTGAGAAGGTGATTAAGGAATTGTTGGATATGGACACATATGACCGAGCTCTAGCCCATTTGCTTCTTTTGTAGTATTGGGAAAAAAAGGATAGTACTATGAGGATGTGCATTGATTATATAGCCCTAAACAAGAAGATGATCAAGAATCACTACCCCATCCCTAGGATTAATGAGTTGGTAGATGAGCTTCACAGTGCGATGTACTTCTCCAAGATTGATTTACTATCAAGGTATCATCAAATAAGTGTAAGGGATGAGGATGTGCATAAAACAACTTTTAGGTGTCATTATGAGCATTATGAGTTCTTGGTCACGCCCTTTGGGTTAACTAATGCCTCAGCCATAGTTTAGTCTTGCTTGAATTGGGTACTTATTAGGCAGTTGAAGAAATTTGTACTAGTTTTCTTTGATGAGATCTTGATTTATAGTAAGACATGGGAGGATCATTTGAGGCACATAAATGAGGTGCTTGGTATTCTAAAGCAATTCTTATTCTTTGCCAAGGCATCAAAATGTGAGTTTGGGTTGACAGAGATATTATATCTAGAGAAAAAAATTAGTGCCCAAGCGGTTAGTGTGGATGATGAGAAGATTATGGCAATCATGTATTGGCCTCCATCTAAGAATATAACACACTTGAGGGTTTTTTGGTCTTTGTAGTTTTTACAGGGGGTTCATCATGGGACTTTCGTAGCTAGCCACCCCATTGACAAACTTGACGAAGAAGGGAGCCTTCACTTGGAGTGATTTAGCACACAAAGCTTTTGATAAGCTCAAGGAGGTAATGAGCTCATGTCTTGTTTTGGCTGTTCCAAAATTTTCACTTCCTTATGTCTTAAAGTGTGATGCTTCAAGGGTGAAAACAAAACATAATATCTTGAAGTTATTCCTCAATGAGAAGGATTTGAATGATAAACAACAAAAGTGGGTAAGCTATGGACCTCTGCTTTTGACATTGAGTATGTTAAAAGGAAGAATGATGTTGTGGCTGATGCATTATTGAGGAATTTATATTTGTGTTATATAACTAATATATCTGTTTATTGAAGAGTTTCTATAAATAATTGAATATGCCAAGACCACATTTGCTATTGATATTTTGGATGGCAAGCTACAAGATGACAGGTATAAGGTGGTTGACAAGCTCATCTTCTATAAGGATTGAGTATATCTTGTCCTAGAATCAAAGATAAAGGAGAAAATATTGAGAGCATGTCACACACCATTAGCTGGTCACCCAGGGTATTACAAGACATACAAGTAGGTGAGCGTTTTTCATGGAAAGGACTCAAGTGTGATGTTTTCAGGCATGTTAGAGAGTGTTTGACTTATCAACAAAACAATCCAGAACATGTATTTCTAGTTGGTTGGTTGCAATCTTTACCCATTCAACATCAGAAATGAAAGACTATCTCTATGGAGTTTATCACGGGTCTTTCAGGAGTACAAAGTAAGGATTATATTTTCGTCGTAGTCAATAGACTCACCAAGTATGCTCATCTTCATGCTATAACTTCAGAATATAAGGCCCTTGATTTGTTTTTTTAGAGAGTTGTTTAGACTACATGGGCTGCCAAAGAATATTGTGAGTGATAGGGACAGCAGGTTCATTAGTTTTTTTTGGCAAAAACTTTTTCAATTGACATGTACAAAGTTGACTCCAAGCACTAATTATCACCCTCAAACAGATGGTCAAATGGAGATTGTGAACAAATGGATCGAAGGGTATTTGAGGAATTATGTTATGGGACAGCAAGCAACATGGATTAAGTGGCTTCATCTTGGAGAGTATTGCTACAACTCTACTCATCATATGTCTAAAGGTATGACTCCTTTCAAGGCACTATATGGTTATGATGCATTATCATTTGTGGATTTAATTCTTGGGTATAGCAAAGCTCTTGGAGCTAGAGATTTGGTACAACAAAGTCTAGATATCTTGAATGCACTCAAGGAGAACCTATAGCAGGCTCAAAATCAGCAAAAGATGTATGTTGATTGCCACCGTGTGGAGAGAACTTTCAAGATAGGAGACATGGTTTTTCTAAGATTACAACCCTATAGAAAGCTTCCCTCAAAGGGAGTGGTGTGAAAAAGCTTAAGCCACAATTTCATGGGCCTTATCAAATCATATGGAGGATAGGTGAGGTTGCATATGAATTGTAATTGTCGGAAAACAATATAATACACAATGTTTTTCATGTGTCATGCCTTAAGAGAGCTCTTGGATAGTATGTTATACCTTCCTCGAAGTTGCCATCACTTGATGATGAACAAAAACTGATCTTGGAGCTCAAGGCTATTATTGACATGAGAGAAAGAGAGCTAAAAAACAAGGTCATTTCAGAGTACTTAGTGAAATGGAAGAATTTTGCACTTGAAGATGCTACATGGGAAGGATTGGAACTTTTTAATCATCTAAATCTGAAATTGCTTGAGGACAATCAATACTAGGGAAGGGACGATTATCATGTCCCCTTTATCCCCATTGATTATTTTTATTTAAATTAATTTTTTCTCAACACTATATATTAATAAATAAATATTAAATTTTAAATATAAATATAAAATATATAATATAAATTTAAATTTAAAATTTCAAACTTGGTGCCCAAATTTGGGTCCTATGGGACCTAAATGGGCAGGTATAAATTGGAGCTTTTGAGCACATTTTCATTCATGTTTTTTAGATTGGTCAATTGGCAAATTGTGATCTCATATTTGCTTCAAGGATGAAGTCCCTTGCTGGCAGATAACAACCTAGGAGGACAAAAATCCTTTTAGCTTGTGGAAAGAGGTAGGATGAAAACCCTAACCTCTAATTGTGCAGTTCTAAATCAGGTGCTGCAACTATGCTGAATAGGTTGAGTTGGTGTGTTGTCAAGAAGGCGCTTGAGTTTTCCTAGGTGAGTTAGTGTTGTCAAGTAACCTAGAGGTGTGCCTATAGTCCAGATTTGAAGTTAGAACCGAACTTGCAATCAAATGCCCAGATTAGGCATCTTTCCCAACATGGGACAACGAGCAATAATAAGGCAGATTTGAGGGTCAAAGTGAAACTTTAATGTTGTTTTAGGTTGCTACAACCCGTAGTCAACACCACTTTGGCGAATTAAAACCTTTCCAAGCATGTCTGGCTGGTTGGGCAGATACAATGATAGTTATTTTCAAGCAAATTTCATTGTTAACCTGTTTCAAAACAGTGCAACAACCCCCTTCAACTACCACTGCCCTGGATAATCACTAGAACTCATATGCAGCCAGGGCTTTCATAGTGTTTGTTGGTTCCCCAACTTGTATTCCAGCAACTCCTAAAGATTTACCTAATCTTATGCTCAAAGCTGTTGGAAGTTAGGCCAATGAACATGAAACTCTTTCAATTGTGTTTTCCTCTGCACTTCAAGCTCTACATAACCTAGGTGGGTTTCCCTTTATGACAGCGTGTAAAAATGCTACATTTATGACTCAATGCCTAGCAGATTAACTCTCGTATACTTATAACAAGGATTTGTGAATCAGATCTTAAAGCGTGTAAGCTCCTTGTGATCAAGCTGTTTCAGATATGAAGACTTAAAACAAATACAAAAATATAAAATGGTTGATTTAAGATTTTATCGTTTTAAGATCAATTCTGAGGCTATGGGAGAAACTGGACTGGTTAGTGCCTATTCAGGGTAACAGATTCAATAAAACATACATATTCATTCAAAACAATCAATATTCTCCAATGGTGAATCTAGAATAATCAACTTGTAGTAATTCGATCTGCAAAGGGCTAACAGTGTGATCCTACTTCAAAATCCATTCTGTGACAACAATATTCTTTATTATCATCAATGAAAAAAATTACAATGTTGCTTGAACAAGACTAACAATGAAAATAACATAGGTGCAACAAATGAGCACTAATGAACATTACAATACTTGATTGTTTTTCTCAAAAGAATACTGAATCACAAATTGGAGACGACACACATTGAGAGCATGTATTCATATATGCTCAAATCAAAGTATGAATAGTTATTACAAAAAATTGCATAGTCATTGATTGTATACCTAGAAAATAAGACACAAAAATAATCAAGTCGTTGCCCAAAGTCTTCTTAGATTCCTCAGAACTTTTTTTAGAACCTCTAAAAAATGGCATTGAATATCCTTTTAAAGGCGAGATTCCAAATTCAAGTCGTAGTGAGGAGAAGTTGTCATCAAATTGAACAGAGAGCACTAGGTGTGCATATGGGGCGTCCTCTGTCATTACAGCATGCTGCAGTTCAAATCTGCAGTGAAACTTGGAGATTTTTCTGTTAATCCACTCATGTAGGTGCTAGTTCCAAAATATAATGTGAAATCATGCGTCACATGCCTCAAATTGCAGTTCTGGAGCATTATCAGCACTTGTTTTACCGCACAACTCTTAAAGGGAAATTCTTCCACTGCCATGGGTTTTGTGCCTTGGATATTCTGGGGGGAGTTTCAGCTAGTTGTTATGAGTATTTTGTATAAATAACGAGTCTTTTTCTCATTTGTAATCAGATTTTCTTCTGTAAACTTGAGTTCTATGAGCTTTGTATATGAAATTACTTATCAGTTTTCATGTTTTTAGATCCTTTGAATTACCTGTACTTAATTGTTCAGAGATATCTGGTTTCATGATGGGTAACTGTGCCAAGGTTCTGAATTAATCATTGTAACTGAAGTTGTGATTGAATCTGCCCTCCTTCATCTACTAGTTACGAATTAATGGTCTTTTATGTTTCTATGTTAATACATGATTTTCAGTTTCTATACACTATTAAGTGCCGTGTAAATATTATTTTAGGGATTAGTTGGAGAATATCTATTCTGGCACATCATCTATTTGCTTTTTTAATCATTTACTCCAAGCAATATTTTTAAGCTAGAATAGATAAGGATGTGGTCTCTCATTTGTGGAGATTGTTGTATGGTTCAAGTCCCACACTTTTAAGACTTTTCATGTTGGTGCTCTTTGCGGCACAAATTGTTGCAAGACAATTCTAACCATCAATAGTTTTAGCATGCATATTGGGACTCTTGCTCCACTCTATTTAAAGGTTCTAGTGAAAATCTTTTAAGCATAATACCATAGTTGCCGGGAGATGCAGGGTACTGGTACGGGGACGGGGACGGGGATGCCAATAAAATTAGGGTACGTGAGATAAGGAGACGGCTATTTTATATGTAAATGATTCACCGGAAATTGTGGGTACGGGGACTGGTACGTTGTCTATGTTCCCAAAATGGAGTTTCCCGGCAACTATGCATAATACCCATTCAACTGGCAACTTTACAAAAAAGAACTTAAAGGATTATGAGAGAAAGGATTGTTACCAGATCCATATCATCTTCACACCCTGAAGTGGTCCTTGCTGACCCTTTATCTCCCGAGGAAAGACCACATCCTCAATCCTATCTTTAGGCCATTCGAATCCCCCCCAAATTAGTCTCAATTTCCCTGTGTAAATCAGTCCCATTGAGCCATGGCAGTTCTAGGACAAAGGAATCAACCTTTTGTGTCATGGTATAGTTGCAGTCCTTTAGTTGTACCTATAGCTCCAGCTGCCTGGAATCCTATCCTAGTAGCTACCTTAAAAGGATTTCTCCTTTTACATAGGAATTTTTTTATTACTCCTATTGACCATTATAAAATATTTCCAATTTATTTGTTGTCCATGATGTTATGCAGCAGGATATAGCCCTTAGATTTACTGGTAGCATCTTTTAAAGGGAAAGCTTTAGATTGGCACAAAAAATTAATGCCAAATACAATTACAGGCTGGGAACAGTTAGGAGGAGCATTACACACCAGATTTAGAGAAAAGCGAGATAATCTATCCATGGTAGAATAGCAAACAACAATAGAAAGAGAACCTATGGAGACAATAATTGATTTCAACATTGGGTTTCACAAAACCTACAATAGAATTCTTCAAGAGGTAAGACTTCTTTCTCAAATGGCATTTATATATTTCCTAAAAGCATTTAATCCTAAAATTGCCGTGATGCTCCAATACATGGGAGGAATTGATTAACTATCAGCCTATGATATTGCTGTAAGGGCAGAAAGTAGTTTAATATAGGCATGCAAGCTTGCTCCTAGGTCAGCCATGCTTCTATTCCTGATCAAATGTCTGCTCCTACCTTTACCTCACAGTATTTCCCAGTTATTCCACAATCATCCAAGGAATTGGGTTAAGTAAAAGATGCCAAGGAATTTGGCAAATGAGTTAATTGCAATGAAAAAGCAATAAGCCATACCTTTTCCCAAGCAATTTTCTCAAACTTGTCTTTCTACAATCTTGCAGCTGCACTATATGATCAAATTCTTTCCAATCTCTTCGAGTTTTTCTCTTTTCCTTTATCCTTTCCTCTCTACTCTTTTTGTTTTAGTTGTATAATTTTTTTTTAGAGCAGGGGGATTTTTCCTTGCCTTGGCCTACTTTTCTGCCTTTTCCCTTTTCTTCTAGAATTTCTCTATAGCATCTTTCTCAACTTTTTTATCCATTAATTTTATTGATTTTCATATCAGATTACAATACTGGACTTATAAATACTTAAACTGATAAAGATTTAAGCATTCCTAAACAGATTTCTGATTATCTAGATCGGTTGTAGGTGCATGATAAGAACATATGTTTGTCACTCCAAAAATTCTAAGGACTAGATATTCAATACTGAATGTCTCTTAATGAGGCAGGCTTGTGGCTTTATAGCAAATTTGCTTGATCTTTAACCTCACTGCTATAGATTTTTTTTGGAATCTGTCAACTAAAATTAGACACGTAGCAAACTTTATTTAAGCTGACCAAGATGTGGATAGTTGTAAAAATAGTCTCTCGTGAATAAATCTTTAGTGGTAGACAAAAAGTCACTTTTGAGGGACTTGTAAAGTGAGAATGGTACACTTCACACCCGCAAGTGGCTATAGGGATCTTACCTTTTTAAATAGGTTTGATTCTTGTTTTAGGTCTTAAAGTGGCTGATGTCATGGCACAGATAAGTGCATGTGCTCACTTTATTAAATGAGGGGAGTTGTGGAGATTAAAGTTTTTGGTATTGGAGCAAAGATTTCCTCCCAATCACTCTCTTTTCCTGAAACTTGAATACTATTCTAATTAGTTCATCTGGGAAAGCAGAATCCCACTCTATCCTCCGTGCAACTTGTGTTGGTAGTGGTTTTATGATTATCTCTTCATGATTAATTTTAGCTTGGCTGAACCAATATCTTACCAATGGGTGGAAGTCCACTCTAAGCAATGGATAATGTGGTGGACTTAGCTGATATTCAACCAATCCTTCTGAGAATTCAATGCTCAAATTTGGCTTGATTAAATTGAAAAATTCTTAAATATCTTCTGTCAATCTGGTTCCAAACACATCACGATAATCTTTGAATTCAAATTGATGAAAAGTTATATTGTTGATGAAACCATTCTTACAGACTTTCAGGAATATTTTGATCAAGTGATTTGGCCAACATATTGCTGTAAACCTGGTAATCTGAATATCCATTGTCAAACTATTTCTGACCTGGACTGTCATAGGGGCTTCACTTAAACTAAAATGTTTTGAGAAATTTTCTTCAGAGGCAATAAATTCTATGTCATAATTGTCCTTGAGCATTATTCTTAAATTGTCTAATCACCTGTTTAAGAGATAGTAATCAAGAATTAGTTCTGTCACTGAATTTAGTAATACTAGTAGCTAAAATCCATCTGGATTTCTTTGGACTTATTTTGGATCTTCTGGAATGATAATCGTAGCCGTAAATTCCTTGGTTAAAACATTAGCTAGGGGATTGTTTTCCCCTTTTATCCATTTAAGGTTAAAATCATAACCACAAAATTCAAAATACCATCTGGCTATTCTTCCTTGAACAATATTTTTATTTGGCTTCTTTTTTAACAAATTTTTCATAGCCTCATTGTCTGTTCTTACGGTGAAGTGTTCTAGTTTTAAAAAGATCTTAAACTTTTCAATTTCTTTTTTGACAGCTAGAATTTCTTTGTCATATATGTGTCAGTGGGATATTGTATCTGTGAAAATACTAGATCTGTATCCACATATTTCTAGTCTACCATTTTAAAATTCTTGTGTAAGAACAGCCGGCCAAGTTTCATTATAAGCATTTGTAAAATGAACTAGAGGTATACCTAGCTTTGGTATCAGAGTGCTGGAAGATCTTGAAATTTTTGCTTTATTTTCTGAACTACTTTTGTAGATTTTCCACCCCTTTCTAATCCTTTGTCTTTCAATTTGTCTTGTATCTTCTTTCTATCCTTTGCCAAATTTTGATAGAAGGGTGAGATATAATTTAAAAACTTAAAAATATTTGAATTTGTTTTTTATCCAAGGGAATATTTGGAAATTCTTAGATTCTCTGTAGCACGTGGTTGGAGTCTAATTTTCCCCTTGTCAAGATGTAGCCCTAGAAAATCTATTTCAGATTTTCCTATAACCATTTTTTAGCAAACAAACAAATTCTGTTTTTGGTAATAGTTGTATATAATTTTTCTAAATGAGTAATGATGGTCATAAATATTGTCAGAAAATATAATAATATCATCAATGTAGATTGCATATAAGTCTTTTAAGTGATGTAATGCTTGGTCCATTCTTCTCTGAAAGCAAGTTGGTGTTGTGCATAGACTGAACGACATTACATTCCATTCATATAAACCTTGCGGAATTAAAAATGCAGTTTTATACTTATCTGACTCTTTTACCTTAATTTGCTAAAATCCTGATTTACAATCAAATTTATAAAAAAAACATTTTTATTAATAGCTCTCTTGATGAGATCAGAATTGAATGGAATAGGATAGTTGAATGGAAGAATGATATCATTTAGAGGTTTATAATTAATACAATTCTTTTCTTTCCCCTTTCTATTTCCACTCTTTTATTTACATGAAAAGTGAGACAGGCAAATGGACTTTTGCTCATTCTAATAGAACCTCTTGTAACCAATTCTTCTAGATGCTCATCCATTTCTTTTACTTTTGAAGGACTTAGTAAATGGGTTGGTTTATGGGAAATGATAAACTTACATTCTAGATGGATTTGAATTTCACGGTATCAAGACATAATAACCCGACCACAATAACCTTGGACACAATAACCCCGTCATAATAACCCAAGGACAAAATAACCCAGGATCATAATAACCCATGGACAGAATAACCCGTGGTCAAAATAACCCATGGACAGAATAACCCATGTAATTTATTAATTTTGTTTTCCTTTCTCTATATTCTTACGAGGATATTCTGTCCATGGGTTATTTTGACCATGGGCTATTTTGGCTTGGGTTATTTTGTCCTTGGGTGATTGTGACCGAGTTATTTTGTCCAGGGTTATTTTGGCCGGGTTATTATGTCCTGTAACCGAATTTCACACTCTTTCTGGTCTTATTACAACAAATTTTCTCAAACTTTTCTTTAATTTCACGAAGTGAATCCTTATTATTTTGTTGTAGCATTGATTGATGCTCCTGTATTTATTTAGTCCATTCTTTGTTTTTCTTTCTTACCTTACTTTTTATTTTCTTCTAATCTATAAGTGGCAAGCTTAAGGATAGGTATTTTCACCCACTAATCTTTATGCATTAGAGACATGTTGTCAACTAGAATTGCACTCTATGCAAAGTTTACAAAAAACTGAGCATTCTAGAGCAACATGGGATCATCTCAAGGCTGTGGGTCACCTATAGTTGAAATGAACCTTCGGAGAAGGCCGACTTCCTTTTGATTATTGGGGAGACCCTGTGGCTTCGGCGAGACCTCCTTCCGAAGCTCGCTTGCTTTGCCGAGATCTCCTGACTTCGGCGAGACATCTTCGATCAGTGAGACCTCACATAGACTGCATTTGCTACACCGAAAGGTCTCAATGCATCTGAGTCGCCGAGACAAGGCGATTGTTACACCGACAAGGATCCTTCATTATTTTCCCATCGGCGAGACCGAAGGTCACTCGCCGAGACCTTACGGCGATCGCCCCAACCTATACCAATGAGCACATCCTTCTGCCACCGATCGATGAGACAAAAGTGAACTCATGCCGATATGATGTACCCTGTTTCTCCAGTCGGCGAGACAAGAAATCCTCGTTGAGACATAATGCCGACATCGCCTAGCTCCGCCGATGAACCACCATATACATAGTCGGGGGAAACATGTTGAGATCGGTAAGACGCAACCCCGACAGCTAAGACATATGCCGATAGAAGCTTCTACGGTCGCCAAAACAATAGAACCGTCCTGCCGAATGAAGAATGCAGAAGACCTGTGATCGCCGTGACACTCCTAGGGTCTTGGTGACTCTGTCTTTAGAAGATTTTCATGCCGAACCAGAACAAGGCAGGCTTCTTCACTGAGTTCCCCGTGACCTAGCATCAGATTCATGATTTTTTCCCTTGTGCAAATGTTCCATTTGGCCTTCTCGAACCTCTGTCACATGATATTTTGCCTGATTGTTCATGAGGGGGAAAAATAGGTAATAAGACATTTATGACTTTCTCAATATGAATGGCTCATATTTGGTGAGGAACAAAAAATCTAGTAGAACGCCACTGTCCATTAAATTCAACAAAATCAGTAATGAATATCTTACCATTATGTTGATATGAGCATCCTGTGTATATCTTCCCATCTTTAGTTTTTCCCCCATAATAGAATGTTCTTTTGAAAGTTTAGGTCTCAGCTTCCAATAATTTTTAGGAATGGTCTTTTCCTTGCAAAAGATCTAGCTGATCGAAAATTTATGAATGCATAAAAATCAAGAAAATCAACTTATTCTAATATACTAAGTTAACGGTCTTGGTACTGGTTTGGGTTTAGGTTCGCAGTTTTGGTTTGCAGGTTCGTTCAAAATTTTTTTGAGGGTTGGGTTCGTCCATTCAAAAACATATAAAAATCAAATATATAAGGGTTTTTCTTTTCTTTAATACATAATAAATAAATATAGTAAAATAAAAAAGTATTAATATCTATTAATATAAATATAAATAAAAAATAAAAAATATAGTACTATGATTGTATATATATAAGAAATATAAAGATGCATTAATATAAAATATATAAATATAATATATATTAATATTAGCATATATCTTGAATAAATTGATATAAAATATGTGAGAAATTGATTAAAAAATAGGCGCCTCCAATGCATTTTATATAGATTTATTTAAGATATATATGCTAGTATAAATAGTTAAACAATTTTAATATTTGCAATCAATATTTTAATATAAATATTAATATTAATAATAATTTTTTTTTGATACGTAAGATTTAGGTTTATATTATTTAAAATAAAGATTACAAATGTCTGCTACTGCAGGAAACTAACCAAGCCATATATACCAAACCGCTAACTGCAACACCGGCCATGAAAAAGCCATCCAAAAAAATTGAGCAAAACAAAAAGGGACCCCAATCCTTCGTCCCAAAACAACCTCGATTGCAACTACCAACCACAAGCCCACCAACCATACACCACTACTGACCATACACAGAAATGTACCTTCCTTACAAAATTACAAAACCAGGCTACAACTACTAGCCACGCTACCACAATCGAACTATACCAAGACGCAGACAAAGCAAAAACAAACCCTAAACAAACCCATACTCACAAAAAACCATTGGCCTTTACAAAGGCCTCAAAGTCCACAATCCAGTTGATATCCTTCACAGCCATGAGCCCGAAGAACTTTTTCAAATACTCCACAGCCACGATGACAATCATTCTATGCCTCATAAGGGCCGGGCCCTTTAAATCTAATAGGAAAGGGAAGAACTTCACTGCTTCATTTGTAGACCTCAGTAGCTCCAAATCACCAGGGCGGGGAATGCCCTTCCCCACAATAGCAGCCTTCAACACCTCGCTGACACCCAACAACAATTTCTTCTTGAAAACCTTTTCCAGTAGCACCCTGGCTTCCACCTTCGACACCCGATTGTCTAGAAGAGATGCCAGAAACCTGGAGGTGACATAGGTATTGTCCCTTCCAAATTCGCTTCTGGCTAAATGCCCGTCTCCCAACACCATTTTAACTGCCACAACCAACATATAATTGTTATTCAGCATAATCCTCTTGAGGCGCTGGTCTGTCTGTAATCGCCCTGAAGGCCGTTTGACGCGTCCTGGCCCCCAAAGAAATCGGCGTATCAGTGCCGAACCAAGCCAAACCCTCGGCTGAGACTTCAATTATGAAACGCGAGCTCCCAGACATTGCAGCGCCCAAACACTCACCCACCTAACCATACACTACCAGAAACACAAACAAACAACCAATGCCAAGCCGAAAGCAGTGAAAGCTGTGACCACTACAATCTCCTCCAATTCATTTAAACTAGAGAAGACGATGGAATGCCATCATTAAACAGACCTCGACTGGGAATGAAATAAATGCCATGATGCCACACATGAAAGAAGCTGCCCTCTTCCTCAAATACCCTCCATACTACTCTACGGGCTATCACATCAACACAAGAACTCGTACTCATGATCCGCCACCCAAACAACATGCCCTATCTAGTATTAAGTGCCCAATATGGGTACCACCTTGACATGCAACCCACGGGAGCTCTGCCAACGTGTTTATCCAGGGTGGCGACTAAGGCCACCACCCCAAAGCATGAGTGCATTGCCACCTAGGCCCCATAAACGTCCAAACCCCATCCACTTCAACCGCCACACATGGAGGGCCGCCCACCCTTCCACACACAAACCTTAGCCATTTTTAGACAACTTCTCTAAGCTCTTGACCATCCGCCCCCATATTTGAAAGGATATCCACCTCGAAATTGCCTTCCCTAAGCACGTGATTGATCATAACCTGTTCAAAGGAGTTAACTAGATTCAAAGCAACGTCCAGAAACACACTAACCTCCAAGTTTGCAGCTGTTTGGACTTGAGAGCATTTATCACTAGCATAGAATCACCTTCAATGACCACTTTCTCCCACTTCCTATCTTTACAAAGAGTCAAGCCCAAAATTAATGCTTGAAACTCTGCAGCATTATTCGTACCCATTGCTAAGGGGGCCACCAACCTTGCCAAAGCTGTGCCTAAATGGTCCCGCACAATACAACTCGGCCCTGAGGGGCCCAAATTTCCCTTAGACGCCCCATCAAAATTTAACTTGACCCAACCGGGATCCGGAGGAAACCATTTAACTCTACTATGATCCTCCTTCGTTGTTGCTCCACCTTTGCCTACCAACGTATGCACCAAAAGACCAAACCAATTGCACCTCACTCTAGCATCCCACATCGAAAAATTACGCCCCTTTACCAATTGTTGTTCTATCCGCACATTGAACAACTCAACAATGCTGGCCTCAATTTTGCATTGCAACCTAGGGATAGATAACTCCCGCTCCTGGAAAATACATCTATACCTTTCCTTCCAAATCTCCCAAATGACAATAGACGGAGCCATTAAGCACAAATCAATGAAAATGGAGTGCTTAACAAGAGAGGGCCAAGACTTTAGCAAATCAAGTAAGGAGTTAGGAAAAGCCGATTTCCACTCCAGCTTCGCACATAACCATTGCCAGCAAGCTTGTGAGAATTGACAATTTAAAAACAAATGATCACCAGATTCATCTACAGTCTTACACAGAGGACACTTGGATGGGCCTTGAAAACCCAATTTCAAAAATCTATCCCCCGTGAGAGCTCTACCTTGAACAACTGCCCAAGTAAAAATGCTTGCCTTTGGCAAACAAGCTTTATTCCAACACAAATTGATCGACAACTTCGACACCTCATCTCCATTAGAAGCCAAAATATTGTATCCCACCTTAACTGAGTACAAACCATTTGATGTTGCAGACCACCTTAAACAATCCCTACCTTGTCTGAACCACACTCTTCTTTCCCCCAAAACTTGCTCAAAAGCTTCAACATCCATTGGATCCAAACCCAAGCCACACACTTTTCCATCTGTACCATCCTGTGACCTCCTGCCCAGGAAGCTTAAAATAGTCACAAACTTTCTCCCCCCACACTTGTTTTGTTCTTTCCTTTACCCGAGCCAAAGCCTCAACCTTTGCCAAAATGGGACGACCATCCCAAGAATCCTCCCAGAATAAAGCATCCTTGCCATCAATTATTTCCCAAGAGAGGAAATCAGAAATCAAATCCCTGGAGCTATAGATGAAGTTCCATATTCTAGAACCACCAGGGAGAGAAGATGCCTTAATAATATTGCAGCTATCACCTTCTAAATACTTTGCCTTTAATATCTTTACCCACTTAAGCTCAGGTTTGGGGTAGATTGCCCAGACCAATTTGGCGCCCAACACCTTGTTTTGAATGAGCAAATTCTTTAGCCCCGCACCATCCTCTTCCCTTTTTTCACAGACCTTTTTCCATTCTATTAGCAGAAATTTTTTCTGGTCAAAGTTCCCTTTCTAGAAGAAATCCTTCATCAACCTGTTTAAAGCTTTACTCGAACCCTTCGAAAGAGGAAGACGAGATAACATGTATGTTGGCAGAGCAGCGATAATAGACTTTAACATTGTTAACCTTCCTGAAATTTATTTCTTGACTGGACGCCCTTTTGTAATTATCCAAAATCCTTTTAAATCTACGAGCTTTCCTCACCGATGCCTTACCAAACAACATTGTGTTGTTTGCAAATTGCTGATGAGTAACTGATACAAGACTACTGGTAACCTGCAACCCTTCAATCCAACCAACACTTCTCGCTCTCTCCGAAGACCTACCAAGAACCTTTGCCATAATTATGAAAAGAAAGGGAGATAAAGGGTCTCCTTGTCTTAAACCCCGCGATGCACCGAAAAAACCTTTAGGAGTACCATTAACTAAAACTAAATACCTGGGGCTAGCAATCCACCCAAAGATCCAATCTAGCCATTCCTTTTGAAAACCAAAGGCTTCCAAAACTTTAAACAAAAACCTCCAATTTACCCTATCACAAGCTTTTTTAATGTCTAGTTTTAGAAGCATGGTTGGTTTCTTAGTCTTTTGAACAGAGTGAATAACTTCCTATGCTATAATTACTCCATCCAGAATAGGCCTACTAGGCATGAACCCCGTCTGTTCCTCCGAGATGATAGAGGGCAAAATAAGTTTAAATTGGTTCCCACCGCCTTTGCCAAAATCTTATACAGCGTATTACACAGTGATATTGGCCGAAAGTCATCCCACAACTCCGGTTTCTCTTTTTTAGGAATCAACGCTATAAGCATATTGTTCACCTCTTTGAGAATTTTCTCAGAACTCCTTGAATCTTCAATCGCCTCAAAGATCTCTTCTCCCACAAAATCCCAGCATCTTTGATAGAAAGCAGCCGGAAAACCTTCCGGCCCAGGGTCCTTCTTCGGATGCAATTGAAACACAACAACTTTGATTTCCTCCATGGAGAATTTTGAATTTAAGGCCTGCCTTTGTGCGTCTGAAAGCAACCTTGGAATGCAACTGATAATCTCATTTTGAGCTGTCCAAATAGAACCCTCCCAATCATTTAGCAAATTCTGAAAATATTCCACACCTAAAAGCTTACTCTCCTGCGGATCTTCCAATAAGATCCCATTTACTGATTTAATACTGGAAATACGATTAACAACCCTACGAACCTTTGTAGAATTATGGAAAAATTTCGTATTTCTATCTCCAGCCTTAAGCCAAGTTTCCCTTGATTTCTGTCGCCAGAAGATTTCTTCCTTTGAAAGAAGATCATTCGATTGCTTGGATAACTCTTTCTCCTTTTCAAAATGACAGTCATACATTCCCATCCTTAAAACCTCTTCATGAAGATCCTCCAATGCAGATTCAACTTTCAATCTCTCCTGAAAAATGTTCTTGAAACATTCCTTATTCCACATTTTTAATTGTTGTTTGACAAATTTAAACTTTGTGACAACATTGAACATTTTTGTTCCCCTTGGGCAGCAGTCTGACCACCATTTACTGATTAAGGCTAGTAGATTTTGGTCCTTGAACCACATCATTTCAAATTTAAAAGGGCACCGTTCAGGGCCCCTTTCCCCAAAATTAGCAATTGAACTAGAAAATGAGTTGAACTCGGGCCGGCTAAGATTTTACTATCCAGAAGGAAGGGAAAGCGACCCAAATCACCTTTAAAGAAATATTTGTCAAGCTTCTTCGCAATATTACAGAAACCTTTCCTTCGGTTTGTCCAAGTGACACAACCATTGGCAGTTTGAACTTCAATTAACATATTTCTTTCAACAAAATTACAAAAATCAGCTTGAGATTGGAGCACTCAACGCACCCCACCTTGTTTATCTTCGGACCTGAGAATAGCATTGAAATCGCCCCCAATTATAAAAAACTCTGTCCGCGAAGAATTGAGAATCTGGTCCAATTCTCGCTAGACATTCCGTTTCTGCACACATGATGCCGGTCTGTAGACATTAATGAGGAGAAACTCCAAATTGGAAATTAAGCTTCTTACCCTACACACGATCCAGGATTTGCTCTGAGAGATTTCCTCCACCAACACCGATTGAGGTTTCCATAAAATAAGGAGGCCATCAAACGCACCCTCTGCACCAGCCCCAAAGACCTTCTAGCGCTTAACCTTATTACCGAACTTGACTAGCTCTTGCACACCTAATTTGGTTTCCTGCAACAAACTTACATCCACTAAGCTTTTCTCCAAAAGGTGCTTGACCAGACACCATTTGTTAGGGGCGTTTAAGCCCCTAACATTCCACATTAAGAGTTTCATTGCTGTTTGGGGAGAGCATCACTCTTCCCTACTTTCATCATTGAGTCGAGCTTCTTTTGACCACATGCCTCACCTACCCATTTTAGCTCTTCCTGATTCAAAATCCTTCCCCTCTTTTTACCTTCACCACAGTCTAGAGAGGATTTAACCATCTCTTTCTGACAAATCCCTAACTTCACCTTAGCAGCCTCCAAATCTTGAGCCATTTTCCTCTTTTTACTCGGCTGCATCTCCTCTAAATCACCTTGAAGATCACCATCATCCTGAACTTCCACATTTTCCAAGTCTTCAACTAGTTCGTCTATCCCCTGCTCTGAAGAGTGCAATTTGGTTGCCTCTGCTAATTCTACCAACTCCTTACCTATTGAAATCAAAGCGTTGAGCTCTACATTCCTGCAGTCCTCACCCAAGATCTCCAAAACCTCTGAAATTTTCCCCACTAGAGTTGTTTCCTTACCAGGCTCTTCCAAAGCTTTATCCTCTATCTCTTGAGAAGCTTGTTTCCCTTCCTTTTTCTTCTCCACCAGAGGGGAAGTTATCTCCATATTAGTAGCTCCTTGAAAGACCGGCACCGCAAGAGCAATCGAGACCATAACCGACTCTTTCTTGGGATTTGTCACCGTCACCAAAGCCTCCTGCTTCAAAATCACCACCTTTTTTGAGCCATCACCCTAAGTCGCCTTACCAACTTTCTTTCTTGTCGCTCTGCACCCTAAGGGTTTCACCAACCCAGATCTCGGGTTGGAATTCAGAATCAGTTTTTGAACCCAACAACCATAATCGAAGATGAGTTCTATTTCATCCCAAATGCAACGATCCGGTTTGTTTTCTACACACAACCTTACATATGTAACAACTTCCTTAGGGTTTCCTTTCCTCAACGCAAACATAGGTCCCCAACCTATTGCCAATCTCTTCCAGAATACTTAGATCCCAATATTCAGATGGCACATTGGGAAGTTTGTACCAATCTTGCACGATTTCCATTTCATGTTTTGAAGGATTAAAGCCTACCTTCCAACGCCTTAAATAAAAGCCACATCCATCCAAAACCCAATTTCCATCTACAATTTCATCCCTAATGATCCTCGTCGAACAAATGACCAAAAAAAAACCATTTTGCAGGATTTTAAAGTGAAGATCGGAGCCCCATTTCTCCCTCCACCGCTTTATTAGATAATCCCAAGTAAAACAATTGAGGCATTCTTCTCCAAGTCAATACGTTTTCAGCTTGGTTTGACAAATATTTCTTCCAACCACATTTACCATAATTGAGGCAAAGATAATAATACATCCTGAAATATTTTACCTCTCATGGCGATTAAGATTCTTCTCCAGTTTGAATGATACATGGGAATTTTAAAAAATTACCGGTAGGACAACTCTAAGACACTCTTAAACGATGCTTAAAATGGAAAATAGAAAAGATTGGGATCAAACTGAAATTTAAAAAAAAAATTAAATTAAATACGATTTATCTCAGAAACAGCTCCTAACAAATATATCTGAAAATTGAAGTTTAATCGATATATGTAGTATGCCAGAGAATTCTAAACATGAAATGTTGCCAGGTCTTTATGATAGGCCTTGATATACATCCTCCTAAAAGTCAACTTGTAAGTCCCTCGTAATGCTTTGTCATAAAACCTGAAATAATGAAATGGAGTGTCATAACCTCCATGGAAATCTATGCCCGATGTCTAGAGATGCTAAAATTAAATATTATTTAATTTGTTATTGTGCCTATTTTCCCAAATCATGCCCTGCCCCCACCTGCACCCTATAAAAATGATTTTTTGAGCCCAATGAGAAATAAAGACATGGACTCATGGGTCCACACATAATGAGTTAATGAAAAAGCAACATAAAATTTTCAAAGGCAACAAAGCATGAATGCTTGGCAAATGCTCAATAAGCTTACAATAAAAGGCAAGGGAGTCCTATGGGTTGACTTAGTGCTTCTATCAAGTTAAGATTGGCTAAAAGGATGGTTTTTTTCATGCCATGTGGGTTGTGTGCTGGGCCAATAGGTCATCATTGGACTTGCCATGTATGCCTGTCTGGTTTTAGGCACTTACACTACTATCAATTCACTGTAACTGTTATCCATCAATGGATATTGACTTGACTTAGTCAAAGTGTTTCCTCAATTATATACTTTCATAAGGACAATATTTGTGTAGGCAATATTGACCCAACTAATAATTATTAATTAACGCCTATAATTAATCATTTAATTACAGTCAAATTTTGGGTTGACATAAATCGTGTCGACTGCATATATGACAGGTCACAGCTTCCATAATTTCATTTGGAAAGATAAAAAGTTGTTGGCTTGTAGTAAATCATAGTTAGGTTTGGGATCGTAAATTGGGTCTGTTATAGTCAAGATGCATTGAACAATCTGCCTCCAGCTCCATTCTTTTTCCTTGACCATTTTTAATACTTTTAGGAGTTACAAAAAAAGTTGCTTCTTTATAAATTTCTATGAAAGTGAAAAGGTGATCTTGAAGTATTTTTTAGTTTTTCTTTTGACTTTGAGTAGTTGTTGAACAGTGAACTTTTGAAGAAACATTGCTTCTTTATAAATTTCTATGGACGTGGAAAAGGTGATCTTGAACTATCTTTTAGTTTTTCTTTTGACTTTGAGTAGTTGTTGAACAGTGAACTATTGAAGAAACAATGCTGACAGCCTTAAAGAAAACCGTTTAAATGGTACAAATTCCTCAAAGACTCTCCATAGTCCTTTACAACCTTTGCAAAGCTGTTTAGGGTAGGATTTCACTCTTAGCTTCATTCTGACAAGTCTAATTTGACCTGAGTAATCCGAGTCTCGATTCTTCACCTCAGTTTTGACCCATGCTGAGTTTGACTCCCCAATAATTGCAAGTGAGGGATGTGCACTCGCTGGTCAATTAGATTACTATATTGTCAAACAACAAAACACTGGACATCTGATCTAAGGAATTGGAACAATTGTGTACTATCAGTGTTGGATTTTCTCAATTAACTCAGAATCATTGAACAGGTAAGGGATGCAGCTTAATTGTATTTAAATTTTTAAAACAAAAAATTACTTTAGGATCCCACAATTTAGATGCTATTCCTGCATACACCTTAAGAGGTAATTGGATGATTTTAAATCTATCAGAATCCAGGGTGCAGATTCAGAACTACCATACTAAACATTTATTGTGCATGTTTACTTTTTGTTGTAACATTGTATTAATCTTATAGAAATCTCAGAACAGATGGGTTTTCGCTGAAGAGGCAGATGCCTGAAAAATGCATCAGATTTATTATTTAAGGTGAATTAGCTATGATCTTTGCCTTTTATGTCAATTAAGTTTTTCCTGACGATATTGCTATCAAGACATCTCCCTGATAATGTCACTTGGAACTTATCGAAGATACAGCATGAAGCTTGAATAAATGGTGAATAATTGTATTCTTTATTATTTAATATGTTGAATTTGCTGAAGTGCATATTGAAGATTTTTTTGGCAAAACACAATTTGGCATTGGGAATATAATTATTTTTGCCTCTTTGGTTCCTTGCTAATTTTATCTATTAAAACATTTAAGATGAAATCGGGTATGCAATAGTAGAGTGTACAAAGTTAACCTGGACACCTGGAGATCATCATATTCATCCTTTGAGATTACTTTCAAGTTTAACTGGCAGTCCTTTATTGGGCAGGCTGAGAGTGCAATTGCTGCCTTGAATTGCAGTGGTGCTATTTTGGGGTCTCTACCCATAAGGTAGGACATGTTCTAAAGCAAACCAAAGTTAAAAATATTCTACATTTGAAGAAGTTACACTAATTTTGTCCTATTCTAAAGTTGTTTTGGTTTTGTGTTTAGGGTAAGTCCATCTAAGACACCAGTGAGGCCTCGGACATCCCGTTCACCAATGCATTAAAGCTTGCTACCTGAATCCTAAACTACATTTTCTAAGGATGCAATTGAGCAAAGCTGTGTTTTTGTTATCACACTGCAATGCAGAGGGAACCGTGCCTCAGGTTTTAAAGATGGATGTTATATATTTAATTATTGTACAGGAAACACAGAAATATCTATGGGATGGGAAATGGGGTTTCTTTCAGAAAGTCTTTGCACATCTGATGCACATAATATTTATCTGCGTAAAGAGTCGTGTGAAATTTTGAGTGTGCTGTTGAAGATGAAATCCTTGAGAAAATTGTAGGTATTTCTCTTGAAGGATTCTAAATCACTGTCATTTTAGAAATCAAGTATGGCATCATCTTGTTCCACTTGACTTTACCGAAAAATTGGTCATCTCAACCAATTGTGATTTCGATATGGCAATTTCCAAAAAGAGTTTGGTTTATAATAATGGATTTCCATCCAGGAGGCCTTTGGATTGTACTATTGGTTCAATAAACAACATTTCATATCAAGGCCTATCATAAAGACCTGGCAACATTTCATGTTTAGAATTCTCTGGCATACTACATATATCGATTAAACTTCAATTTTCAGATATATTTGTTAGGAGCTGTTTCTGAGATAAATCGTATTTAATTTAATTTTTTTTTAAAATTTCAGTTTGATCCCAATCTTTTCTATTTTCCATTTTAAGCATCGTTTAAGAGTGTCTTAGAGTTGTCCTACCGGTAATTTTTTAAAATTCCCATGTATCATTCAAACTGGAGAAGAATCTTAATCGCCATGAGAGGTAAAATATTTCAGGATGTATTATTATCTTTGCCTCAATTATGGTAAATGTGGTTGGAAGAAATATTTGTCAAACCAAGCTGAAAACGTATTGACTTGGAGAAGAATGCCTCAATTGTTTTACTCCATGTCTATTTTTTGCAAAAGGAATTTGTGATATCTATAGGATTGAGTGCAGCGGAAATATTTTCATTGGATTAGTGAAAGTAATTTTTGAACAGCCCTTCTGTTAGGGAAGCCTATGTTATAAGTGGTACGTTGATAGATCAACATTACGATGGATGCTTCGACACGTGGAATCTGATTTCCTTTGAACTTGCATTTCCAAGCATTTAAATGGAAGTTTGATATTTTGATTCATTTGAACATTAAGGGGTCAATTAGATTTTGTAAATCCATTACTGTAAGGATGGTATGACTTAATGTGAACGAAAAACATTCCTTGTACCAAAAAGTTTGACTCTATGCTAGCTACTCTATGTATTTGTTGGTGACCTTTTTTCTTAAGTTCAAATTTTGTTAATAGTCATTGTCACACTTTATTGAACCCATTGCCACGTGTTTATTATGATTAAGCATAGGTTGTCGATCAATATGTGGACGGTTCCTACGATCTAATTCTATTTTAAATTAGTAGAATCTTTCATTAAACAGAAAGTTTGTAAACAATAATCCCACCAATAATAATTGTGAAAGGAAGACGTATGAATCACTTCCGACGCCAGAAGCTTTATGCATACATACATCTACCATTATATAGCTATTATATACTTGTGTAAAAAATGGTATAGAATGCTCTATACCAGGCAAGAATTGGGTATAAAGATAGCCATCGAAGATCTAAGTTTTAATGAAAGCACAAGAGATCAAATATGAGAGAATAATTTTATTCTATTAAAGGATGCAACATGTACATGAATATGACACAAATGATTGATTATGATGGATTGACGACCCTTTGGTTATATAGGCCAAGGTGAAACATAGGAAAAAACAAGATTATAACATGTGCCTTAATTTTATGTAAGAGAATAATTCTATTCTCTCAAAAGGTACAAATGCATAATATATGTACTTGAATACAATTCAATATGATTGATTATGATGGATTGATAACTCCTTGGTTATATAGGGCAAGGTGAGACATAGGACAATGCAAGATTATCAAGTGTTTTAATCTTATGTTTTGAGACATAAAAATATAATGCCTTCATAATGTCTTAATTAAACTATGTGAATGAGACTTCAGAGGTAAACTGATTAAGTCATATACCATGTTCACACCAACACCCCCACTTAAATGTCATTTAGGAAGAATCAAAACACACATCAAAATATTGAGAAGGGGCAGGGGGTGAATCAGTATTCAATCAAATTTCAAACCTTCTGGAGCAAATTGAAACTTATATTTACAGTACAAACAAAAATTCGAAAGATCAACACAATGCACAACACTGCATAACACCAGTTTTATGTGGAAAAACCCAAAGGGGAAAAATCACGGTGAGAAAAACCATTAGGAGCTACTATCTTAATCCAACCTCACAAATGAATCACAATTACAACTTTGTTTCAGGGCTACAACCCAAGGAAACCATTACTCCGTGTAAAAAGGTTTTAGGGTCACTCTCAAGGAATCTACGACTCCCTGCAGACTTTGTTTCAAGGCTATAACCCAAGGAAGCAACTACACCTTGAATTGAGAACAAACTCAAAAAGATCACAACATGACATTCCTTCTACTGTCTGAATCTGACAATGAAGCTCAATCCTTTTAATGATTGCAATTTTGCTTTGACAACTCTTCTACAACTTCTTCAATTGTATTCTCAACCTTCAAGAAGTTTTTCTTTTGGCTAATTGCCTCCAACAATCAGTTAGGCACACTTTTCACTTCCCTTTTGTCTTAGAGATATGATCAAATTGAATCCAGACAGGATCTATAGCTTTTGCTCTCTCTTTCAGGTGCTCTCATAAACATCATAATGCATTACACATCCTCATTCAACTTCTTACAATCACACACCACCTAGATCAATTAGGTTCACAATATATACATGATATTACATTGATTACACTACATGTTGACCACAAACAACAAGAATATTACAATTACAAGTCCAAATATCAAACAACATGAAACGTGTAGAGGGCAAGCCATAAAAGGAACTACACGCAACACCAGGAAGAGGAACATGCCTTGTGGATTCCAACACGCGCTTAACCTAGTCTTAAACACTTTTCACAACAATGACCTTCGATTTAAGACATCTGCACGCTTGACAAATTCAAATTAGGTTGGCCTTAATCAAGAAAACATGAAACTTGTAGCATGTCAGCCATTACAACATTGGTAATACTCATGAAAGATTAAACATTACTTGCGCTTCTCCCAGATGAGTCGGCATGATCCATGCGACACCTTCAAACACTCCTTGAACTCCATGCAGTAAGGACTTTGTGGTGCACACCTTCAACATACCTTAGTTGGCTAGGCGAAAGCATAACATATCAACACCTTCATTTTGGACCACAACTTGTTTTAGAGAAACTAGAGAACATCTTGTAGAGCAACAAAAGACATCACAAGATCTGTAGGAACACTCTCCACAAGCCAATTCACCGCTTCATACAAGTTAGTGTGAGCCAACAAACACTGAAACTAGGCATTGGATAATACAATCTTGCACTTTGTCATTTACAACTTTTTCTACGGAAGGACAAATGATATGAAACTTTGGATGTCACACCTTCACAACTCAACAACCTTAACTTCTGATCCACACAACCATATCTGCAAACGTGGAGGAATGCATAGCCAAACTTTGCACCTTTGTGAGCATCCTCATAGAAACAACACTGTCTTCAAACTTTCATTTGCAAAACACCTTTCCTGTAATCCAAACAACATGAAACTTGGATCACACATGCCCTAACAACATATGAAGCTAACTTCCAAACCGCATGAGCACATTATCGACAGAGAAATGCAGAGCATTTCTCAGAGACCCTAACAACCAATCAACTAGACTGCCAAACTGCAACCAACTCCAACATACTTCTTGTTGCAAGTATGAAGGTGTTGTCATTGATGTCAACAGTTCGTGTTGTCATTGGTGATAGTTGTGCAGTGGTTGAGAGAGATTGTTGCTTTGATTAGTTGCATTATGTTGTCATCAGTTAAGTTGCTGGTGTTAACCTCTAGTGTTGCTTTTATAAGCTTTTGTTTATGGTTGTGTAGTGATAAAGATATTGAGGATATTGAGAAAATTGATAAAAAGAGGAAACAGGGTGTTGAAGAGGTGTTCTGGTGGTGCTCCGCATTTCTTTTGGGTTGAAGATTTGCTTGTGTGGTTTGGATATGTTGGTTAGAGGTGTTTAGAGTTTCTATATCCAAAATTTGGGCTTTTGGATCGTTGCTCAGAAGAAGTTTTGTTCACCAGTGTGTGAACCAGATTCACAGAGTTGCATACAGAGGTGTCTGGGAGAAATGTTTTTGCTCTGTGTTTCTCTGTAGTTGTTCTTCAGGTCTTGCGATTCTGAAGGTATGTTGATGGTATTGATCTGTTGCTTGTGTTAAGAGGATTCATGGTTTGGTGCTTCGAAAGATGGATTTTAGAGTTGCAATGTTTGGTAGTGTAGTTTGAGTGTACTGGGTGTGTACATTTTGAAGGTGCAAGCTGTTGCGAAGGAGTTTGATGGATTTTAGGATGTTAGAGGAATATTCTAGATCATGATGAAGCATGGTGTGGTTCGCAAGTCATCCTTGGATTCGAGGAAGCGTGTAATTCAAAGTTTAATGGTGTTTGCACAGGTAGTGGTTGACCTTGTGTTTACACTGCATTCAAAGATGTTCAAGTATTAATGAAGGCATAACATGGTGTGTAAGAGTTGATTTGGGTCCCAATTAAGTTTTGTATTGGTCCACTTTCATTCCTATCCATCGTAGGAATGCTTAGTGCCGACCTATTTTGAATTTGTTAAGTGTAAGGTGAGCGTACTTGACTTGAAGATGCTTTTCAAGTTGAAGATGGTATAAAATCAAGGTGAGTTGATGCGAAATGTAGAGTGTGGAATATAATTGTGTGTTGTGATGCGAAATCAAGTGCAGAGTTGCGAAATGCAGTGCGAGTTATAATGCAAGATTGCTGAACGCAGTGAGATGAGGTATCTTGATCTCTTGAAGGCTACGAGCATTGTTGAAGCTATTGTGGTGGATTGTCTGTTTCATTGAGATCATGTTCTTTGTGTAACATTCCATCTTCTTTCTTCTTTCTATTTCGACAGTGAGCCTGGGTTGTGAGCCTTTCTGGACAATGCATCCTATTTTGGCAGCGAGCCTCCTTGTATCAGTTTTGCAATTACTTATATTGTTAGCTAATCCTCATTGTGGTTTTTCCCTTCTAGGGTTTTCCACTTAAATCTAGTGTTCTCTTGTGTATGGTGTTGTTTCAATTTCCGTTATCTGCATTTCATATTTAAACACTAACAAATTAAGGGTTTAATGAATGCATGTGGATCTGATTACTGTTGAGGATTTTGATGCTTTGATTTGATACAACTAATTCACCTCGCCTCTCAGTTGTCTTGCTCATTCAAAAATTGGTATTAGAGTAAGGTTCCTTGGAGAAAAGCTTGATCGCTTAAGGTAGATCTTAGATGGCGAGCAAGGAGATTCCTATGTTTGATGACATAGACTATGCATTTTGAAAAGTTAAGATGGAAGGCTATCTGGTTTACCTTGGGTTTGATGTCGCGAAGGTAGTGAAGACTATATATAACATACCTACAAATGGATCAAACACAAGTGATGAGATCAAGGCCTATGAATAGATCTTAAGGCAAGGTTTGTTCTTTTGAGTAG
This sequence comes from Sequoia sempervirens, assembly GCA_007258455.2. Taxonomy (NCBI): domain Eukaryota; kingdom Viridiplantae; phylum Streptophyta; class Pinopsida; order Cupressales; family Cupressaceae; genus Sequoia; species Sequoia sempervirens. The sequence goes on along the minus strand of VDFB02003249.1, from coordinate 15,348 downwards.
TCTTGCAAGTTATGAATTAGTGAAAGTTATGGATCTGAAAATTGCTAAAGAAGTTTGGGATAAACTAGAAAGTATTTATGAAGGAGATGATAGATAAGGTTAAACAAGCTAAGATGTAGAATCTGAAGAGACAATTTGAGACCTTGCGAATGGGTGAAGATGAATCAGTTACAAGTTACATGCAGAGGGTTGATGAACTTGTTAGTGCAATGAGAGGTCTTGGTGCAAAAGTCAAAGAATCTAAAGTGGTAAAGAAAATTCTTAGAACTCTTCCTGATTCTTATGATGAAAAGGTTTTTGCTATTGAGGAAGTTGCAAATTTTAATACTTACATTAGAGATCAGTTGTATGACACATTAACTACATTTGAAATTAAAAAAAATGGTCTGAACAAAGGTGCAAAAGTGGAGACTACTTTCAAGACTGGAAAATCAGAAAAAGTTGAAGATTTAGATAGAGACGATCTTGGTGATGTGGAAGCTAACTTTGTAAGAAGGATGAAAAGGGGCACTGGTAAGTACAAAGGTAAATTATCTTTCAAATGTTTTAGTTGTGGAAATATAGGTCACTATGCTTCGAGATGTCCAAATAGAATTGTGAACAATAAAAACAAGGAAAACAAAGGAAAAATGATCAAGAAAAACTATTATGTTAGAGAAGATGCTGGTATTTTTGATGATGAATCTGATTATGGAGATGCTGATGATAATGAATGTTTGTTTTTGGCTTTAAAAGATGAATCTGGTTTTGCCAACTCTGAAAGTTATGTGAAGGAAAGTGTTCAGGAGAAAAATGATAAACTAGAGGTACTTTGGTATCTACTTTTCATGTTAGACATGATAAGAACTATTGGGTTATTGATAGTAGTTGCTCAAGTCATATGACTGGAGACAAGAGGAAGTTTGTTAAACTTGAAAAATATGATGGACTTGTTAAATTTGGAGATGATTCAGGTGCTAAAATTTGGAGATGATTTAGGTGCTAAGATTTGTGGAATTGGTTTAATCAGTTTTGATGGAAAGCATAATACTAAAGATGTTTACTATGTTAAAAATGTTTCAAGCATAACCTCTTGAGTGCTGGACAAATGTGTAGCAAAGGGTACAATCTTATGTTTTAGGATGATGGATGCAAGATTAGAAAAGGGTCCAAAATTGTGATTGTTGCTAGAACTTGAGGACAGATGGAAATATCTATGAGTTCAAGAGTGCTGATGGTCACTGTTTTATGACTCAGATTAATGATAGCTAATTATGGCACAGGAGAATGTGTCACATCAATTTTGATAACTTGGTTAGAATTAGTTCAGTTCAAGCAGTGAGAGATCTACCGAGGATTACAAAGCCTATCAATGTTGTTTACAGAGATTGTCAATTTGGAAAACAAACTAGAAGTAGTTTCAAGGGAAAAGAACAATGTTCTACCAGATTGTTGGAATTGGTGCATTCAAACCTTTGTGATCCTACAAGAGTGAGAAGTCTTCAAGGTGAGAGGTATATTTCATACTTTTGATTGATGATTACTCTAGAATGATATGGGTTACTTTTCTTAAATAAAAATCTGAAGCCTTAGATAGATTCAAAGCATTTAAAGTTATGGTTGAGAATGAAATGGATTTGAAGATCAAATGTTTGAGGTCTAACAGAGGTGGAGAGTTCACCTCCAATGAATTTAACATGTTTTGTGAGATTCATGGAATAAAAGGTACTTGTCTGCCCCTAGGACTCCTCAACAAAATGGATTGGTTGAAAGGAAAAACAAGACTGCTCAAGAACCTGCAAGGACTATGATGAAAGAATCTAACCTACTGAAAGTCTACTGGAGAGAAGCAATTCATACTGCTATTTACATACTTAACAGAGTTCAAGCAAGAGCTAATACAAAGGCTCCCTATGAGTTGTGGTACGAAAGGATTCCTACTGTCAAGTACTTTAGTGTGTTTGAAAGAAAATGCTATATCAGAAGAGATGATGAAAACTTAGGAAAGTTTGATGTAAGATATGATGAAGGTATCTTCATTGGATATTCTACTAAGAGCAAAGCTTATAGATGTTACAACAAAAAACTAAGAAGGATTGTTGAAAGTGCAAGTGTCAAGGTTGATGAAGATTTGAAGAATTTAGTAGTGATAGATGGATATGAATTAAATGAACTTGCTTGCGAAGAAGAATAAGAAAAAGCTAAGGAAAAGGAAGTGCAAAATGAAGAGGAAAAAGCTCAAGAAAAGACCCCTAAAATCCCTAAGTATGTGCAGAGGAATCATTTTGAAGAAAAGATCATTGGAGACAAAAGCAAAGGTGTGTTGACAAGAAGAAGAGCTATTGAAGCAAAGGTAAATCTGTGTTTACTTTCTAAAGTTGAACCAAAAACAGTGAGTGAGGCATGCACATATGAACATTGTATGAAGGCAATGGAAGATGAACTTATGCAAATTGTGAAGAATCAGACTTGGGAACTTGTTCCTAGACCTGGAAACAAAAACATTATTGGTACTAAGTGGGTATTTAGAAACAATCTGAATGAGAATGGAGAAGTGGTAAGAAACAAGGCAAGACGTGTGTAAGGGCTATGCTTAAGTTGAAGGAGTAGACTTTGAGTAGAAATTTGCTCCAGTGGATAGAATGGAAACAATCAGGATGTTTTTGGCTTTTGCAACACATAAGGACTTTAAAGTTTATCAAATGGATGTGAAGTCTACTTTCTTGAATGGAGAGTTGGAACAAGTTTACATAGAACAACTGGAAGGATTTTAGTTGTCAAATAAACCTAATATGGTCTGTAGGTTGAAGAAATAATTGTATGGATTGAAACAAGCTCCTAGAGCTTGATATGCAAGGTTGGATAGATATTTGATACAACAAGGATTCAATAAAGACACCACAAATAGTAATCTTCACTTTAAGGTTGAGGAAGATCGAATCTTGATAGTGGTTGTGTATGTTGATGACATAATTTTTGGAGGAAATGAAGCTATGTGTAGGTAGTTTTCAAAAGAGATGCAAACAGAGTTTGAGATGTCCATGTTTGGGTAGATGAATTTTTTCCTTGGGCTACAAATCAATCAAACAGATAAACACATTTATTTCACAATCACAGTATGTTAAAGAAATGTTGAAGAAGTTTGGAATGAAAGACTCCAAACCAGTATGTAGTCCTATAGTTACTAGTTGCAAATTGAGTAAGGATGATGAATCCCCTAAGGCTGATAAGAGCAAATATAGATCTATGACTAGTGGACTGCTATACCTAATTGCTACTAGATTAGATATCATGCATACAGTTTGTCTTGTGGCTAGATTTCAAGATCTTAAAGAGTCACATATTGCATCAGTGAAGAGGATATTCAGATATGTGAAGGTCACTCCGGATTATAGCCTGTGGTATCCTAAGAATACTGATTTCACATTGAGAGCTTACATTGATATAGATTGGGCTGGTTGTGTGGATGACATGAAAAGTACTAGTGGTGGTGCATTCTTTCTTGGATGTAGATTGGTATAATGGCTAAGTAAGAAACACGATTTTGTTTCTTTATCTATTGTAGAGGTTGAGTATATTACAACACCATCTTGTTGCATACAAATATTGTGGATGAGGAAAACATTGAAGGATATCAGAGTGGTGTATGATGAGCCTATTTCTATCTTTTGTGATAATACACGTCCAATCAATATTTCAAAGAACTCAATGATGCATTCAAGGACTAAACATATTTCAATCAGATATCACTTTCTAAGAGAGAAGGTTGTGGAGAATGAAGTGAAACTTGAATATGTACCTACAAAGGATCAAATTGTTGATATATTTACTAAGGATTTTCCTAAGGATACTTTTGAGTATCTCCGAGAGAAGTTGGGGGTTATTGCCCCTCCTTTGAACTAGATGCATATGGAGATGCATTAGTCCAATGGATCTATGGATTCATTCTTTTTCTAGATTGATTTTGGTGGCTACCTCTAAGGAGGAGTTGGTAGTGATATTGTTGTAGTGAGTGATTGCTGATTTGGTTGGTGTACCTCTAAGGGGGAGTATTCATAGTAGCAATCTTGGTTCTATTTCAAAGGGGGAGTATTTAGAGTAGTAGCAAGTATCTTGGTTCTATTTCAAAGGGGGAGAACAATGCAAAAATATTTTATTCTTTTCCATTGATGTCAAAGTGGGAGATAAAGTCATGAAAAAGTTTATCTATACAAGGGGAGAGTGAAGCATGAAAAATCTTGTAAGAAGGAGAGAGTGTTGTGTAGGTTGTCTAATTTGGAAAAAGAAGAATGTGTATGTTGTCTTTGATGGTTTTTCACATCTTGTGTTTCCATCAATGACAAAGGAGAAGATTGTTGCAAGTATGAAGGTGTTGTCATTGATATCAACAAGCTTGTGTTGTCATTGGTGACAATTGTGCAGTGGTTGAGAGAGATTGTTGCATTATGTTGTCATCAGTTAAGGTGCTGGTATTAACCTTTGGTGTTGCTTTGATAAGCTTTTATTTGTGGTTGTGGTAGTGATAAAGATGTCAAGGATATTGAGAAAATTGATAAAAGAGGAAATAGGGTGTTGCATAGGTGTTCTGGTGGTGCTCCACATTTTTTCTGGGTTGAAGATGTGTTTGTGTGGTTTGGATATGTTGGTTATAGGTGTTCAAAGTTTCTATATCCAGAATTTGGGCTTCTAGATCGTTGTGCAGAAGAAGTTTTGTTCACTAGTGTGTGAACTGAATTCGCAGTGTTTCTTATAGTGGTGTTTGGGAGAAATATTTTTGCTCCACGTTTCTCTACAGCTATTCTCCAGGTCTTGCAATTTTGAAGGTATGTTGATGGTACTAATCTCTTACTTGTTTCAAGAGGATTCGTGGTTTGGTACTCCGGAAGATGGATTTTAGAGTTGCAGTGTTTGGCAGTGTAGTTTGAGTGTACTGGGTGTGAACATTCTAAAGGTGCGAGCTGTTGCAAAGGAATTTCATGGATTTTAAGATGTTAGAGGAATATTCTAGATCATGATGAAGCATGGTGTGTGGTTCGCAAGTCATCCTTGGATTCAAAGAAGTGTGCAATTCAAAGTTTAATGGTGTTTGTATGGGTAGCAGCCGACTTGGTTTTTACACTACATTCAAAGATGTTCAAGTATTAATGAAGGCGTAGCGTGGCGTGTAAGAGTTGATTTGGGTCCCAAATAAGTTTTTTAGTGGTCCACTTTTGTTCCTATCCACTATAGGAATGCTTAGTGTCAACCTATTTTCAATTTGTAAAGTGTAAGGTGAGTGTAGTTGACTTGAAGATGATTTTCAAGTTGAGGATGGTATAAATGCAAGGTGAGTTGATGTGAGATGTAGAGTGTGGAATAGAATTGTGTGTTGTGATGCAAAATTAAGTGCAAAGTTGCAAAATGCAATGTGAGCTATAATGCAAGATTGCTGAATGTAGTGAGATGAGGTATCTTGATCTCTTGAAGCTTGCGAGTGTTGTTGAAGCTATTGTGGCGGATTCTCTATTGCATTAAGATCATGTTCTTTGTGTAACATTCTATCTTCTTTCTTCTTTCTATTCCTACGTGATATTGGGTTGTGAGCCTTTCTAGACAGTGTGTCCTATTTTGGCAGTGAATCTCTTTGTATTGGTTTTGTAATTACTTATATTGTGAGCTAATCCTTATCGTGGTTTTTCCCTTCTAGGTTTTTCCATGTAAATCTGGTGTTCTCTTGTGTATGGTGTTTCAGTTTCTATTATCTGCATTTCATGTTTAAACACTATAACAAATTAAGGGTTTAATGAATGCATATGGATCTGATTACCGTTGAGGATTTTGATGCTTTGTGAAACATTGAAAAATAGGTTCACGAAATAGGAACAAAGGAAAATGGGGTTTGATGGACCTATCTTCCTTATTTTTTAGGAAATGAGATCCACACCATGAAAGGACTGTCAACCTTGAGGTGAGCCAAGTCAAAATGTGAATCTACAAATTCCATTCTTTTGCAAGGATGGGGGTCTTGATTAAACAACACTTTGGGGAGAAAGATTAAAAATAACAAACTAACTCCAAAATGCAACCTACAACTTGGATTTGGAAGATTAAGCTTAATATTGATGGAACCAAAAATCAAAATGTAGAAATGAGAGAGGGAAAATAATGTGTACCTGTCACCAAAATATTTTCTCAAGCTATTTGAGGACTCATTTTCCCTATGGTGAATGTGTACTGGCTAGGGTTTTATAAAAATGGTTTCTGCATTCTTTGCTCCTGTGTCTGCACTCCCAGATTCCCGATTTTCATGGTCGAACAACTGCAAATAAATCTTGTAGGTTATTTTTCATGAAATTGCAAAAATAATGACAACAAATACAACTTTGAAAACTTTTTGAATTTTTCTCTTCAAGAGATCTTCCACCTAAAATCTGCAAACACAAATCAAGAGGAAAAAATGTTTTGTTGTTGGTGAATGGGGGTTTTCCTTGGTCAAACCCTTTTTTGTAATTAAACCTTGTAATGAAACATAATAGCATAAAATGAGCAATGAATGAACAAAGCAATTCCACAATTCACCAAACCCTTATATGAACCTTGGAATGTAGATCTGAAACTAGTTTGAAATGGCTTCAATCGATGTGGGTCTTGATCTTGAAACTTGATTTGAAACAATGCCTTTGAATGCTTGAATTGATCTTGAACACTATATCAACATATTAGCTCAAATAACATACATGATGCAAGAAGACTTTGACATGATAATTGGATCTTGATTGCTATAGTAATTCTTCAATAAATTTTCTCTTGAATGCCTTGAAATGCTCTAACAATTCTCTTGTGAAAATACTTTTGATCTCATGAAAATATTCTTATAAACTTGCTAGGTGAAACATAGTAAAATGACCTTATATTTATAGGTATGTAACATAAATTTATCAAAATTCAAATAACACAAGCCAACATGTGAATATAGATTTGAAATCATTAAAATATCGCCAAAAACATAATAAAAATTTAGGTCCTAGGTCTAAGTGCAAGGGTGAATGGGTCCTTGGTCACTCACCTAGGACACACATTCTCCAATGATAAGTGTTATGACATTAATGAATGTTGAGTTTTCTTCTTTAGAAATTGCAATTTGTTAGGCTTGGATTTGAATTAAAGGAGCCAATTAAGGAAAATTAACCTCAATTAATTAATAAAGCCCTAAATGACTGTGAAAGTGTAAAGAGGTACACTTTACAACACCACATTAAGGCACAATTAAGTCCATTTTAATTAACAAGGCCCTAAAATTAATGTGAATATGTAAAATACATATTACAACATTATATTAAGGCATAATTAAGTTCATTTTATTATTAATTCCCAAATTAAGTGTGAAAAAGGGATACTTTTTCTTACACTACATTTAGCCCCCACTTTAGCGAGAGGATGACCCCATGTCAAATTCACACTAAAGTAGCCATTCAAGACACATATATGCAATAATGAAAAAGATACTCAATCATACAACATCAAAGCTTGGAAGAAAGGGAGGTAGATCAAGCTTTGATTCTCCAATGTGATGTGCAATACGTCTCAATTGTTTGTCTAGGGAAGGGGGGAGGATCAAGCCTCGACCGTCCAACACGATGTGGAACATGTTTAAGATGTTTGTCCAACATTTTAACAAGAAGAACTCGATGTCCACTATGCAAACAACACGTACGCTCACTCAGGGCTAATGGAAACGTAGGCCGCCCACTAGGTGAGCCCCTAGGAAAGTGGTTTAGTGAGAAAGTCATGCCAGGTCTACAGGCTCTCACTGTACTTACCATACCAAAAATTTCCTTCCAAAACCTCTAATAGGGCGCCACACATACTTTGAATTTGAGCTCCATAGGGCCTAACAAGTTGCGTTATGCTAAGCACACTATGAACAAGGGGAAGGATCTACTAGCAAGCAAGGTGTGTTATGCTTGGTGTTCTTAAAGGGAGGGGTTCGAGCTTCACAAGGTTATCAAGTTGTATTGTGCTAAAAATTTATGAACAATAATGCGGGTAAAGTTTTGTTCAAAGGGATCTTGCTTAGTTCATGTAAGGCCTCTTCTTAGGGATCATCGTGCCTAATGTCTCCAAGAGAGGACAAGTCCAAAATAAGAGAATCACAACTCAAGGAATGCAATGCGTAGTATCACCACTAAGAGGAAAGCCATATGCTAAGAAATATCATGCTCTCAGAGGACATCAAACCCAATGACACCACCAAGAAAATGATGCATCACAAGAATAAATAAAATAAGACAATGAAACATGAGTGTCGATGTATGCCCCCACTTTAAAGAAATTGCTAACACTATTGCTATGAACAATAGCTTTAAAGTAGCAAATATTCAATGCTAACCATAAAGAAGACATGAGAGCTTATTCAAAAAGCCCTATGCCAAGTCATATGTTCCTGAATGAAACTACATCATGAAAAAGAGGAAGGGGTTGCCCCCAAAATGAAAAATCATAGGGATCTATGGATTCAGGGTCAATATATCTTTGCTACAATGTGGTTATAGAGCTTAGAAACATCATCATTTCCCAAATACTCATAGAACAGGAAGAATGACACAAATAGCAAAAATAAAGAAAAAAATTTCGGGTCAACATGGAAGAGACCTAAATGTCTCTTACGCCTTGCGTCATCCCCAAAAGGAAAACACAAGACAAAAGAAAAGAAATTTTTATGACATAAAGAAGGATGTAGGTACAAATAGAGGAATGCATATGAAAAGAGAAACATCAAACATAACAGTACAGGGGATCACATTACGCACATGTAATTATACAAAGAAACATGCAAAAGAAAACAAAACAAGATACTAGTAAGGCACATGCGAGTTAACCTATAGCAAGTCGTCCGCATCCCAACATTGTTCGGTATATGTCAGGGATAACGTTAAGAACCCCCCCTCGGTGAAGGTGTAAAATCTTGTATACTTCTCGATAAAAATATTAATTTTATTGGTGATTTTTTTCGTTTTTTGGGAAAAAAATCTCAATTGGTGAATCTTTTGTAATCGCTAGAAGTTTGTGGAAAATCCTGGCGAATTGCAATTTTTTTTAAACCAATAAAATATTTTCATTAGCAATTAAAACCTATTTTCAAACCAATAAAATATTTCCATTGGTGAATTAAACATGTTTTGAAACCAACAAGATATTTCTATTGATGAATTAAAGTTGTGCTCAAACAAATAATTTTTTTTGGTTGGCGATTCAAAAATATTTTCAAACCAAAAATAATATTTTCATTGACGAATTAAACATAATCTCAAACCAATAGAAAAATTCATTGGCGAAATAAACTGGTATGCCAATAATAAATCATAGCATGGGTGGCAAAAATATCAAATGCTACATATTATTCTATTTTGGGACAAATTTTCCACACATCCAAATTCCTTCATAAAGTGTTCAGAATGGGGACAAGTGTCAACATATTCATTATGTTTGAAGCCAGATGTCAACACAAATCAATATAACCCATGATTTTTCAATAAATTTTTTATAGACAACTGTAGTTGCATTCTAGAAGTAAATGTCTAAAACACTAGACTTGCAAATTCAAACCTTCAGAATAACACTAGAACAGTTAGATTTCCAAAAATCAATGGTTGACATTTTATTACTTATTAAATCACTTAAAGTCATGACAACCAAAATAATATTTTATCATTGACTGGCTACCGACAGTTGAAGGTCGCTTAAGTTATGACTTAAGCCTTTAGAGTCATCATGGTGACCGACCCCTCGACCTAAGCGAATGATGGGTTTGCGAAATGAATGGTCGAGATGGGGTGATGTGGGTCAACCTTGACTGCTCCTTGCTAGCCTGTGGGGGACCCACCTACATCCCCCATCCCTCAACAGGGAGGCATGGAAGTGCCACGTGGAACGATAAGAATCGTTGAAGGAACTATAGCAAGGTATGAAATATTAAGGAAATATTTTGACATAAGGTTGAGTAGTGTTAAAGCTTGCGCTACTAAAGGAGCCTTTTAAGCACATTTTTTAAAGGTAAGCAAGACATCTTAATTTGGGCCGTCCATCTGGTCGGAGGGTTATAAACAGGTGAATGGTCTTAAGGTAAAAAGCACATAGATGTGCAGTGCCAGATTTAATTTGGGCCACTCCCTGCCTCCCCGTTGTTGAAAGTTGCACACGGGTTAAACCCAATGGGGAATTGGGGAGGCCGACACATGGATTTTCTCAACGTTCATGAATATGGTGGAGCCCTTGGGTAACTTGGAATAATATTGTCACAATTTTTTTGAAATAATATTGTCACATGCATTAATGCGGGTGGTGAATGGTCTGGGGTGGTACATTTCTTGATACCTTTATCATGACGTGGTAAGGCAATTTCATTGAAATAGGGGAAGGTGGTTGCATTGTTTCACAAAGTTGTCCGCTTCATAACTTCTCACACTTCTAAGCATAATGGAGACGTCGCTCTTCTTGAAGACCACCAAGAAACATCAAGCTTTCTATGGAAAAATTATTGATAAGCGACTAAAAGGGATAGTGGTGTCTTCACATCCGTTAGTGCTCTGGGTGGTCATGAAGATATTGGGTCTAGAATTCTTACTCGCGCACCACAACTTCAAGGATAACACTGAGATTGCAGCCATGTTTCTGTCGATGCTTCTTTACATGGGGGTTTCAAAAGTGAAGGGTGTTAGAACTGTAAAATTTTGAAATTTTTACAGTCAATTGCATTCATGAGTTTCTAATATAAGTCCTCATCATAAGCATAAAATTCCCTCTTTGTATTGTCTTGCTTATTTTATGTCATGTGATCCATTTGAATCCATCTAGTCCTTCACATTCCATTGTATTACCCATATCGACAAGATAGGGTGAAGGTCTCCCCGACCTATATTTTTCACTAATGTATGCTTGTTGCAGATTATCGGCAGGAAACTTCTTTTGTTTCGGCGATAGAAAGGAGTCATTTCGACAAAGGAATCATTGTCGGAGTGAAGTCATAGCGAATGCATTGTGTCTCGCTGACCGGCGCATGTGGAAGTATATCGGCCAAGCTAAAGGTATTCGGGATGATGTCTTGGCGAAGTATTTTTTCTTGCCGACCGGCATTAAAAAAAATATATCGGCAAAAGGTTAAGGCATCGATGTAATGTCACAGCGAATTCAATGTCTTACCGACTAGCACATAGAGGGGTCATTTCGGCCAAACTGATTGGTATCGGCGTGAAGTCATAACGAAATCATATTGTCTCACTGATCGGCTCACAAGTAAACATCTCGGTAAGACTCACATGCATCGGGATAAGGTCTTGGCGAGTGGCTCTTGTCTTGCCGAACCAAGTACAAAGGGTTTCATCAAAAATCTATCGGGGAAAAGCTATGGAGTTTTGCCGACTCAAATGTTACACCGATGGAGATATGCATCGCCATGAGAAGAAGTCTTCGGCGTAAGTTTCACCAAGGTTTGAAAGTTATACCGAAAAAGTATTTTAGGGTGAGTCTTACCGAATGGAGTAATCTAGAGGAATAGGTTCGGCGAGACATTTGGTATCAGTATGAGTCTTCGCAAAGATTCATGGTCTTGCCGATGAAATTTTTTCATCGGTAAGATATATTTTGTCGGTGTGAAACTCAATGGTCACGCCGAAGTGTGTTTTCATTAGCGAAGGGGTGATTTTGTCTCAGCGATTGAAGAATGACTTGAAGAATGCATATCGGTAGGACACAATGATATCTATGAGACATCTCCCCGACTTGAAATTGTCATAGCGACATGGAAAACAAAAGTGATAGTCATTAATTTGATTCCAAGTGTCGGTAAAACCACAAAATGTCTTGGCAAAAGGTTTAGTAAACATTGCAAAAGGACTTCGCCCCAGATTTGAAAATATCTCACCAACAGGACATTTGATGCGACAGTGCCAGTTTCAAATGAGCCTTCATTCATGCTTCATTAATGGCGCGACGGGATATAACAGCGAAGGTTTAATCAAATTTTCAGTACCGAATTGATTGCAGAAGAATTGGCAAGGTGAATAGAGAACCGGGACGTCTTTCAGTTTGAGGAGCTTGAGCATAATACTGTAAGTGATTGCATCTCAGCCTTCTAATTTTAAGTTCTGTAATCTTGAAGAATGGAGTCTTCTGGTTCTGGAAAAGCTAAGGGTAGAAAGCTTGGTGAGAGTAGTCAGTCAAAAGGAAAGAAACAAAAGGTTGATACAGAGCATGAGGGCACTGAACGAAGGTTAAACCAGGATCTTATTGACCAGTTACCTGGTTCAGGGCCTAAAGCTAGAAGGTCCGCACAACTTAGGGCAAAAGTTGATAAGTTAGATGATAAATGCAAGTTCATAGGTGATGTCTGGACTGCTGTAAGAGGATATGAACTATTCAATTTTCACTACCATAGGAGAAACCGTTTTGAACCAGTCTGTAATCCTTGGAAGTTGAATGTAGGGAAACTGGTGTGCCCTAATGTATTTGTGAATGTAGAACTAGTGAAATTGCTTGCAGATCATTATGATCCAAAACATAAAGCTATATGTGACCCATCTGGGAAACCACAAATATATGTGTCAAAAGAAGCAATAGGTGAGGTTTTCAAAGTAGAAGGGTTCTGCAATGAGGAGATCAGTTATGGAGAATTGGAGAAAGAATTTTCAAGAATGGATACTACTTATAAGGGCTGGAGGTTGCCAATTCATAGGATTAAACAGGGCATCAAGCGAGATCCTCTGCAAGATAGTGAGGGGCCTCCTTATCATGTGGACTTGTTTGAGCCTTATATGAAGTACACATATTTCTCAGTGTGTCAGGTGTTGGGAATGGATGCCCTAGAATTCATGTCAATTGTGCCAATGATTATCACAGCAGATATCCAGTATCATAATTATAGGCCGTTTGATTATGCCTCATACATTTCTAGGGGGCTTGATTCAGGATTGATGGCTATCAAGGGCGGATCATCTATTGTTCATCTCAGACACTATTCATTATTGATGCACTTGGTGTTATATTTTGGACAGGAGTTGGGAGTATGGCCTCCAGAAATGAGAATTTCTCAAATTGGTAAGGAGGGTGAAGCATTGCTTGTTCAGTTGTGGACTGCTATTTGGGACAACAGGTTTGCTAATTCTAGTTTCATCCATTTTGAAGAGTATTTTGTAAAAACATTGTATAAGTTGTATGAGTATCCTTGTAATTATTCATTGACTAATGAGATTAAGAGATTCTTGCGGCCAAAAGACTTCAATGGGCCAATTGATGATAACTGGGGAGACTGGTATTGTTTGGAGGGAGCTACAGTGATCAGAGTATATGGATTCGAAGATGCCTCTTTCATTCTGCCAAGGACAGTTCCAAACAGAGTTGCATATTTGGAAATTGTCAGATAGATGGATTAAAATAGTGTGATGCATTTCAACTCTTTTGGGAACCAGGCTTTTATGCCTAGTACATTGTGTTTTGGTGACTTCACTGTGTTGTCTAAAGAAGGATATAATTCAATCCTTGATAGATTGTTGCATTATAATATGAAGAGAGGACCACCTAGGAAGGACTTTGATCTAGAGGGATATATCAATTCTGCCAAGCTGAGGATAAACTTTGGAGGGTATCAACATATACCCTATCCCTTTGATGATATGATCAAAAACTTGGATGAAGATGAAGCTGAAATGGTGGTTGAAAGGTATAACCAAGGGCTGCAGTAAATGGAGAAATTAACTTCTGGAGAAGAGGAGACACCAAGGGATAATGTGCCACAAGGTAAACCAGAAAAGGTATCCAGGTTGAGGACTCAGCAGTATGTTTGCCCAACCAGAGAACATAGTATAGAAAGTGGTGATGTTGATGCAAGACATATGGAATATAGATCATTTGTCTCAGATGATGAGTTTATAAATTCCCCAGAATTCAAGGCATTCTTGTATAAGCAGAAGGGGAAGGAAATAAGAGAGAATGTTTATGATGTCACCTTAGGGAATGAGGAGCAATTATTGGGTCAATTGAGAAAGTGTGTGGATGATGAAATGACAAATATGACTCCTGAAAAGGGGAGGAAAATGTTGGAAAGTGCTGGTGTCATGATCTTTCCTGGACGTGATTTGAATTCTGCATTAGTTTTTGATAGTTTCTTGAAGGATAGTAGTGCTACACACAAGCTTGACAAGGAAAAGGTAACAGAGGTGTATGCAGGCTCCAAGTACAATACTGATGAAGGGTCACTGATGATTTGGGCATTATACCCACCCCACAGGAAATCAGTGGTGATTGACACAGAGAAGGAATTTGGCCATGTCATGAACCTAAAAGTTGGAGAGGCTGATCCTGTGGCTACTGCTGAAATTGGGATCAATATTGCAAAATTGAACAAAGCACAGATCCAGATGCTGATAAAAGAAAGAGAAATGTACAAGGCAAATAATGAAAGAATGTTGAGAGAGAATGATAGACTGAAAGATTTGGTTGGTATTTCAATGGGGCCAACCAAAATGCTCACTCAAGGAGAAAGCTCTCAAGTAAAAGATCATTGGGTAGGATCATGTGCTTATTCCCAGGGAAAACACGATGCAATTGCAACAATTGTCAAGAAGAGGCAGGATAATTTGACATCTTGGTTAAATAAACTGTGGGGAAAATACTCTCATACTCTGGCAGCATTAAAAGAGCACATAAGGATGGATGAACGAATTATGGAGAAGTTTCATGAACTGGCCCAAAGTGATGTTTCTAACAGTGCAACACTTGAAGCTGCAAATCATATTATCAATCGTCATCGAAACTTCTATGATGAACTGCAAGGGGATGAACAGGGGTTGATGGATGCTACCAGGAAGACTATGATTACATTCTCTGATGACAAAGGGGAATTGAAGGATGCCACCAGATGGAAAAATGAATGTGAGTCAATGTTAAATGAAGTCATGAAGACAACTTCTGCAAAGGATACAACATTGGAGGAAGTGAGCAAGCAGAATGAGGAGATGGTCAAGATGGAAATCATGATCCAGAATGCTGTTGGAGATGCGGACACATATGAGCATCGGGATTATTTGGATCACCTCGCTAAGACTCACTTGTGGCTAAATAGAGCCTAATTATTCTCTATCTTTTTGTTTTTTATGAATGTAATATTTCAATTTCTGAAAGGACGTGTCCTTTCGTATTCTCAATGTATAAATGTCCATTTTGGAAACAAGATGAAGGGCGATAAGTAGAATAGGATAGAGGATAGTGGGGATACAGTAGAATACAATTTTTTGGCAAAGATGAGACTGTGTTGCATATGTAAAATCATGGAGATATTAATTAAAATCTAATACAATGGTGCAGTTGTTTCTGGTATCGGTTATTTATGGTGTTCAT
>VDFB02003248.1:84767-100354 GCA_007258455.2 Sequoia sempervirens | reverse complement strand
ATGTAAATCTCCTCTACAAAATCTCCATGAAGAAATGCACTCTTCACATCCATCTGATGGACAATCCATCCATGAGCTACTGCAATAGAAAGAGTCAAGTGAATGGAGTTCATCTTAGAAACAGGGGCAAAGGTTTCTGTGTAATCAATTCTAGGAACCTGTGAGAAACCTTTAGCCACAAGAATTGTTTTGAAATTTTCCATTGTTCCATTTGTTGCATATTTAGTCTGATAGATCCACTTACATCAAACCATTTTTCCCCCGTAGGAAGAGGAACTAAGTCCCATGTGTGGTTCCTCATCAAGGAGCTATACTCTTCCTCCATTGTTGAATCCGACTCAGGAATGCTTGATGCCTCCTTAAAGGATTGTGGATCTAAATCCATAGAAATGTAGACATGTGGAAGATGGTGATGTTGTGACTGATTCCTTCGAGTGTCTGTAGGATCCCCAAGAAGATTTCTTGTTGAATCAAGAGTCTATCGAGCCCAATGAGGTCTTGAAGATGATTGGGATGCAGGAGAGAATCTTGAACCTCATAATGAGAACCTTGTGAGTTGGAGGTGAGACAGAATCATCTGAGTCACTATCATCTGAGTCCACTATGGAGGAAGGAGGAGGAGGATCAAAGGTCAAGTTAAGTGAGCTTTCCTCAAAGTGAACACTCCTTTCAATGAAGAGCTCATGTGTCTTTGGATCCAAGAGTTGATACCCTTTGACACCATTTGGATATCCAACAAAGATGCAAGGCCTGCTTTGAGGTTCCAATGCCTTGTGCTTCTCTGGAGGAATGTGTTTCCAAGCTAGAGAGCCAAAAACTTGGAAATGCCACACAATTGGTTTCCTACCACACCATGCCTCAAAAGGATTCATGCCTTTCAATGCCTTGTGGGGAACCCAATTCTGAATGCATGTAGCACAATTAATGGCTTCAACCTTGTTGGTTCAACTTTCAAAAATAATTATGAAAATGACTCACGAACGCCTAGAAAAGAAAGACACAAATAAACTAAAAATTGAGTCAGACAAACAAATTTATATACTGAATCTCTGTTTATTTTAGTAGGCACAACTACCTTCATATGATTCACATCAAATTAAAATGTGGGTATTCTTTTTAACAGAAAGCAGAAAAGGTAACTAACACCTATCCATAAACATGAAATAGATGTGAAAGGCTGAAACCATGATTCTATAATGCTAGTAAATGACACAAAGTTCATCATTCTTATGCCAACGAATTATATCCAGGGAAAAAGAAAAAGCAACAGATTCTTTCAAGAGAAATTTAATCCAAATTCAAAATTTTTAGAAATAAATACACATACAGTTCATCATAATAGAATGGCATCAGAGAAGGATTCACAAGGAAACACAGTTCACCACTCATTTCAAGAAAACATGAAAGAATTCAAGGATTTAAAAATATCTTCTTTATTTCTCCAAGCCAAAAATGAGTTCTTAGACTCAATGTTCTATACAATAAACTATATGAAAGATAACCTAATTACCTTCCCCTTCCCCCCCCAAAAGTCGCCTTTTTCATAAAAGTTCACCCTTTTTATAGATTTTTTCAAACTAGAAAAAATGTATCATAATTGTTCATGATGATTTTTAAAGTAACCGTTTTCAAGAAAGCGATATTAAATGGAAACAGTTACGCTATACCAAAATTAGATTATTTCCACTAATTATGAAAAGATGCCATGCAAATGAGAAAATTAAACTATTGCAGGTGGTCGAGCGTTCTGCATATCTAGTCGTATCTCCATTAAGAGATTGCACAGTTCAGCGCATTCTTCTTCCTCCTCCAGGACGAAAATTACTTGATGGTATTGGGCATAGCTAGTATTTTCCTTCCAAGCAAGTGTGCACAATTGGGAAATGATATAAATTTTCTCTTCCTTGGGCCAATTCAAGTCTAGTTCTAGAACAGGCATAGGCTCATCATCCCACATTTCATTGGTTGCAGGGAGCACCATCTTGAATTGCTTGCTTGATAAGGAAGCCAAATTTCTATAATATCGTCACCTTACTCTATAAATGGATTATTTAATTACATTGGTAGGTAATGATGACCCTTAATTTGTCGATACAGTGTTGCTACCTTAACAAGCTTCCATTACACTTGCTATTTAAGAGGTCTAATTAATGCACCATTGGTTGAGGAGCGTGTCTGGAGATTAAATTTGCATCTCGTAACTCCCAAAAAGACAACTACATGATACGCTGTACAGATAATTAGATGGATTGGTGGTGCTAAAAAACCAAGGAAATTGCTTGAAAAGTCGCAGGATTGTGAAAAAGTTGAACCACATAACTGCATATTGTGGGTTCTAATATTTCAAGAACATTCAACACATCAATCACTTAGGCGAGGATGAGTGAAAGGAGGATCGGGTAGTTGGGTACTTTTGTAACTTCCGAACCTAGCGACTGAGTTATAGAACCACAAGATTGTGCGACAAAGGTTATGGAATTTGCAAGGATCTCGACCATAAACAAATTAAAGGCATACAAAGAAGACCATTTTAGTTCAAAGAAGGAAAAATGCATGTTTTAAATTTTAGGGGGTAACATTGGCTCTGATCAGGGACAAGGACTGTGAAGGATGAAGCGAGGAACCCAAAACTCAATGTAAGGACTAGTGTATAAATCTATTGGGCTACGGAGTCAAAGAAAAGTAGAAGGACAGGGGACTACTTGCAGATGGGTGGAGGGGAGCCAGGGCACAATCC
The DNA here is from genome assembly GCA_007258455.2 of Sequoia sempervirens. Classification (NCBI taxonomy): domain Eukaryota; kingdom Viridiplantae; phylum Streptophyta; class Pinopsida; order Cupressales; family Cupressaceae; genus Sequoia; species Sequoia sempervirens. The sequence continues at coordinate 97,617 of VDFB02003248.1, read as the reverse complement.
ATAACAAACAAAACACAACAAGAGAGGAAACCACACCAACAACACAACAAAAACTCCTACTATTCACATGGTCAATGACCCTACCTCAAGATAGCCCGATATTTAAGCAAAACCATTCACAGGTTGAGAGAAATAACAACCTATATGAAATAATGTTGGGTAAATGAGGAGCATGCACACAACTAACTGCCAACTGGTGACCAACTTAATTAAACTGAAGAGAGTGACTTCATATAAAAATGTTCTATCAGTAACCTGATGTTCAAGAAGCCAACCTTCATTGTTCACCTCTTCAATTTGACAACTCATACCAATATTACTCAACGTATGATTACTGAAACTAGTCTGAATGGTACCAGGTGTGGCCTAGTGATACACTTGATATGTCCAACCCAAAGAAAGTAGACCCTGAATTAGACAACCCACACATAAACCGTCAGATGAAACCCTCCTTTTGGTGCCATAAATATAAATGATTGCATCATTTGAAAGTCTTGAATTTTGACCCACAACACACATTTCACTGCATTCTAGAATACATTTTATCTTTCTGGCAACAGATATGGAATTATTTAAATCAAAAAGCCGATCATCAATTTCCTACAAAACTGGAAATGTACCAAACTGCGAATTTTCATCATTTCCAAGAAAACTATCCCTAACTAAAACAATTCCTTTTTTCCTCCTCAAATTCGATTTAACAATTTTATGATTTACTTCACCACATATGTTCATGTCCTGCAATATAGCCATGACGGATTTTTCTCCACATAAAAATTCATTCTCACTCACATGGAGACACTAACTAGGATGCTGAATAATATGAAATTCAGCTTATTCATTTGCTTGATTATTTTCAACACTATACTTAGCAAAAATTTTGGTATCAAAATCTTCAAAATGGAAAGATTCAAGAAAAATATTGTTTCTGACTTCTTCTTGCCAGCTCACTTTTGTACCATCTTGCTCTGAAAATATGAAAGTTTCATACTCAACTTGCATGTTGATAATTTTTCCTTCATACTGCATACTTCCAAGTGATTCTTCATCACTTATAAAAGTGAATGATTGCATCTCTATTGCAAAAAAAGAGGCTGAGACAATTTCACTTGTACTACCATCTTCAAGGTTAACATTTCAAAAGAATTGTTGATTTTTTCAGTCATTTAATTGATTCGTAGATTCATCATGTTCATACTGGAAATAGTAGGCTTCAATTCTCCCATTTCCATAAGAATTAATTTCTTCCTTGATTTCTCTTTTTCTATCAAAATATCCGGGATAAAAAATAGAGAGATTGCAATATTCAACAATAGGAGGTTGTGTGTATTGGAACTCTATAGGTTGAGGGATTGATTCCGGTAAGATGGGCTCCTTTATACTTCCATTACTCGACCCAAACTGGTTTTTCCTCCATAGACCACTTAGAATCATGTCATCCTCAATTTTGATAGCCTCTTCTTGTGCAATTTTAATATAATTTAGTTTACACCTTTTTAAACAAAACTGAACATTTGGGTGCAAAGAATAAATGAAAGTGCAAAGGTGCAGTTGTTTATTTGGTTGAATGGAAGTAGGCATATTTCTAAGCAACCTATTGAATCTATCCACAAAATATCTAATTTTTTCATCTTCTTGCTTATGGATATTAAAAAATTAACCTAACAAAGCAGTTTCATCAATAGGGCCCTTATACCTTCCCAAAAACTTATACTTCAATGAATTCCAATCAGTTATGAAATCATCATCTAAATAACAAAACCGATCAGTAGTGGGTCCAAAATTAGATTCAATAAATAATCTGACAAAAACATCTTCTTCACTTACCCCCAAAATGCCACAGGCAACTGTGAAAGCCAAAATGTGTTTTTCGGCATCTTGAGAACCTTCTCCATCAAATTTTAGAAAATACTTCCTTGATCCTTTAGGCAATGGTGAGTATACAGGTAAAGAAAGAGGATTGAAATGACTCCCCCATGGATGGGAGGAAGTCAATTCCATAATGCAAATTCAGAAATGAGATAAACATAGGTCTTTACTAGAACAAATCATTTTTTAGTCCATTACACCTCGCAGAGTCACCAACCTCTGTCCTCAGGGAGGTACCTTAAAATTTTCTAAGGAAAAGGACATCGATTCTTAAATTATTTATTTTTCCCTAGCGGAGTCGCCAAAAAACTGTTGGTTTGGATTTATGCCTTTCAAAAATAATTCTAAAAATGACTCACAAATGCCCAGAAAGAAAGACACAAATAAAGTAACAATTGAGTCAGATGAACAAATTTATATACTGACTCTCTACTTATTTTAGAAGGCGCAACTACCTTCGTATGATTCACAGTGAATTAAAATGTGGGTATGCTTTTTAACAGAAAGAAAAAAAGGTAACTAACACCTATCCATAAACATGAAATAGATGTGAAAGGTTGAAACCATGATTCTATAATGCTACTAAATGACACAAAGTTCATCATTCTTATGCCAATGAATTATATCTAGGGAAAAAGAAAAAAGCAATAGACTCTTTTAGGAACAATTTAATCCAAATTCAAAATTTTAGAAATAAATACGCATACAGTTCATCATAATAGAATGACATTAGAGAAGGATTCACGAGGAAACACAGTTCACCGCTCATTTAAAGAAAACATGAAAGAATTCAAGGATTTGAAAATATCTTCTTTATTTCTCCAAGCCAAAGATGAGTTCTTAGATTCAATGTTCTATACAATAAAATGTATGAAAGAAAACCTAATTACTTTCCCCTTTTCCCCCCCAAAAGCTCCCTTTTTCATAAAAGCTCACCCTTTTTATAGAGTTTTTCAAACCAATTTTTTCTTATCGTAACTGTTCATGACGATTTTTAAAGTATCCGTTTTCAAGAAAGCGATATTAAACGGAAATAGTTATGCTATACCAAAATTAGATTATTTCCACTAATTATGAAAAGATTCCATGCAAATGAGAAAATTAAACTATTGTAGGTGGTCGAGCATTTTGCATATCCAGTCATATCTCCATTAAGAGATTGTGCAGTTTGGCGCATTCTTCTTCCTCCACCAGGATGAAAATTACCTGGTGGTATTGGGCATAGCTAGTCTTTTCCTTCCAAGCAAGTGTGAACAATTGGGAAATGATATCAATTTTCTCTTCCTCGGGCCAATTCAAGTCTGGTTGCAGAACGGGCATAGGCTCATCATCCCACGTTTCATTGGTTGTAGGGAGCACCATCTTGAATTGCTTGGTTGATAAGGAAGCCATATTTCTATAGTATCGTCACCTTACTCTATAAATGGCTTATTTCATTATGTTGGTAGGTAATGATGACCCTTAATCTGTCAATACAGTCCTGCCACCTTAACAAGCTTCCATTACACTTGCTATTTAAGAGGTCTAATTAATGCACCATTGGTTGAGGAGCATGTCTGGAGATTAAATCTACATCTTGTAACTCCTGGAAAGACAACTACATGATATGCCGTATAGATAATTAGATCGGTTGGCGACTCTCAAAAACCAAGGAAATTGCCTAAAAATTTGCGGGATCGTGAAAAATTCGAACCGCAAAACTACATATCGCAGGTTCTAAGATTTCAAGAACTTCCGACACATCAATCACTTAAGCGAGGACGAGTGAAAGGAGGATTGAGTAGTTGGGTACTTCTGTAACTTCCAAACCTAGTGACTGAGTTATAAAACCACAAGATTGCATGACAAAGCTTATGGAATTTGCAAGGACCACGACCATAAACGAATTAAAGGCATAAAAACAAGACCATTTTAGTTCAAGGAAGGAAAAATGCATGTTTTAAATTTTAGGGGGTAACAAGCCCAAAATTCTGGACCAAGAGAATGAGCATGAATCATACAGATAGCAATTTCCTTGAGGGTCCTATTTTTTAGGTTTCAACAACACCATTCTGCTATGGTGTGTATGCAAATGAATGCTAAAGATCTATCCCTTCAAGAGTACGAAATTGCACAAGGTTGTGGTTCACATATTCTTGACCATTGTCAGTACGAAGAATCTTGATATACTTTCTGGATTGCTTCTCAACATGAGCCTTGAAGGTTTGAAACTTTTCAATGATGTTGGAAATAGGATGCCATTTAATTGCAAATCCTAAACATTAATTATTTCATGTATCTCCTAGATTCTTGGAATGTGTTCAACAACACTAAGATTAGGATGAGATTAATATTTGATGAAATAATCATGATTATTGACATTTTTAATTAATTCTAAATGTAAGGAGCATGTGAGGGCTTCCATAGCGAGTTCCTAAATAATAGGGGCACATGGGGCACCCACATGGTAAGGTGACACTCAGCTTGTGTTCAGTTAACTATACAGAGTAACAATTAACACTTTTGAATGCATGTAAAGATCCTAGGAGTTAGGGTTTGATGTTTGCATGCTTGAAGTTCAGTTCAGTTCAATTTAGAATTAGTTTAGTTTGGTTCAGTTTAGTTTAGTTTAGTTTAGTTCAGTTATGGTTCAGTTGTATGTTAGTTAACTTCAGTTAACTTGGAATGCATGGCTAATACATTGATTTGTATGACAGATAACAGGGACTACCTCCAGTTAATAGGGGATGGCCATTCTTGCATGAATGGTGTTGAGTAAATGTTTCAGTTAACTAGAAATCACTTGGAGCCAACTTGGGCACCCAAGATGCTTTCTTGGATTTACCTCTCTTGCATGATAAGATATTTCTAAAGGCTTAGTTAAGTAGGATTACTTATGGGTGACAACTTTGATGAAGAGCTTTGGAATTATCACCAAAGTGAAGGACAAGTTGTAGCTTCAGTTTGGGATGCCCAAATGCATGAAGCACATGTTGTAAGCTTTAACCTTCACAGAATAACTCCACTTGAAGCAATATGGTGTACCATTTCAAGGGCTTGAGCTTGTGCATTGTAATTATCACCATTTAGAGATTACAAGGTTGCATATTGTCTCTATATCTCATTCAAGTTGAAGAGAGTTTTTATAATTGTTATTTGTAGGTGTGAAGAAGATTGGTAAAGACAAAAGAAGCATTCTCAAGCAAGAATTGGAACTATTGTAATTCAAAGATTGAATAATAGAATAATTCTTGGTGGAGTTTTTTCCTGAAAAGGTTTCTCCACATTATATCTTGTGTAATCCTTCTAATATCCTATCTAGTTCTTCTATCAACTTCTGTCTACATTCTACAACAGTGAAATGGATTAATCAAGTCACCCACAAAGAATATATGTAACAAAGAAAAAACTTAGATCAGCAATATTAAAGTTTTACAGAGTATTAAGCTAAGAAAACACCTCATTTTTCAACATCATACTTCATTCTTTTGGCGAAGAAAGTATACCCAAGCGAATCTGGAATAGTCATCAATGAACATGAGAGCATAGTGAGCCTTGCTAAAGGAAAAAATTGGAAATGGGCCCACTAGATCACTGTGAACCAATTGAAGAACTTCTAAAACCCTCCAAGACTTCCCTTTATCAAAATTCTCTTCTAGATGCTTACCCATTGCACAACCTAGACATACACCATTTGAAAAGTTTATGCAAGGGAGACCTACAACCATATCTTGTGAGCTAAGCTATTGAATATAGTGGTAGTTAAGATGTCCAAACCGCTCATGCCATAACTTACTCATTGAATTCATATGACTGAGCAATGTTGTAGAAGGAGAACATGAAACTAAGTGAGAAAATTGATATAGTCGAGACTCATGACTAGCCTTTCCAACAAAAATCAAGGAATTATCCTCAATATTTTTTTCCACAACTATGTCTGGAGAAAAATCAACTTTCTTTTCAGTCCCAAGATGAGGGATTTGGTAGACTGAAAGAAGGTTGGCACACAAGTTAGGAATGCAAAGAACATCCTCAAATGATCCATCATCCATGTCAACTGAACCTTTTCCAACAACTTCCACCTGAGTATCATCACCTATAATAATGTGAGGTACTGTACAAGGCTCCAACGGTGAAAACTATTCTTTATGAGGACCCATGTGATGTGTAGCACCCAAGTCAAGTATCCATTGTTGTGATGATCTTGCGGCTGCAACAAGTTCCTATCCTTTCCCTTACTTTGGTTGTGAATAAGTAGAAGGAGATGCTTCCTTTTTGTAGGAAGATAGAAAATCGATGTTATTCTTCTTGAGGAGATTAGTCAATTCATCAACTTGCTTAGCATGACAACGATGCTCATCATGACCAACTTTCTTGCAATATGCACAAGTTAGTTTCTCCTTCTTTTGCAAATTCCCATTTTGGAAGATGATGAAGAGTCTCCTTGCTGAGGAGAAGAGGATTGTGCTTTATCTTTGCATGGCTTATTCTTTGATTGCTTCTATTTCTTATTAGATTCTAACCCATGTCCTGCCACCAAATCTTGTGACTTGGATGACTTGAGAATGCCCTTAGTGATCAACGTTTTTTGTTCAAACATCATCTCTATAAATGAATCAAATGAAGGTGTAGTATAGGAACTTCCCATAGTCAACCAATGAGTCTTAAAACTAGAAATAAAAATTGCATATTCTGAAGGAAGCTTGTCCAACAAATTGAAGACCAACTGTGCATCCTTCTTATTAATACCACAATATTTGAGTTGTGATCTTAGTTCATTAAACTCAGTTACATAGTCTTGGATTGTATCAAAATTCTTTGGATCTAGATTAGTGAAATCATTATCAATTTTTTATCCCCTAATCTCATCAATTTGTCCATACAATAGAGAAATTTTATCCCAAGCTTCCTTAGCTATTTTACACTTATCAATATGAAAAATGAGATCAAGAGAAACATATTTCCTAAGTGTTCCAAGAGCCATAGTACTTTTAATGAGCCATTCACTTTTTGAATTTGGATCAGTTGGTTCTGGAACAAATCTATCAATGTAGTGAATTAATCCTTTTTCCATTAGCTTACTCCATGCATTTATTTTCCATGTTGCATAGTTATGTGGAGTTAAAAGAGAAAACATAGGATGACCCATGGATGAAATTTGAAGAGCACAAGAGAGAACTCAAAGCACAATCACACAACACAACCCCCCCAAACAAATGATTTAACACTTTATACTTAGTGTGGTTACAATTGCCACTTGCAAGAAATAGCTAAGTGGTATTTTGATTTCAATTCTTACAATTTTCACAATAAGGCTAGATCAAATTGTGATCAACATGCAAAAGATCAAACTTTGATCTATGCAATACAATTGCCAAAATGAGCCAAATAAGGCTATATGCTGAAAGTACATTTTTTTCTCACAATGAATACAAATTAAAAGCACCACTATGAAGTTCTAGAAAAAAAATACAATTTCAAAAAAAAAATCACCTGAAAAGGATTTCGTATGAGCCTGAACAGAGCCCCGAAAGGTCCAAAAATGGTGACTACTCAGCAACACTTGTGACAAATTGAATTTTCTGAAAAATCTATGCATCAAAATCCAAAAACATCTACACTAGCATGTAGAGCGTGAAAAATTAGCACAAATAAAAAAAATTCTTAGAAAAAGGAGCTTAGGAACCAAAGTTATAAGCATTTGAAAATGAACTGCAAAATCAAAGGCTTCAACTGTGAAGGGGGCAAAATTTTAAAAAACTTGTTGATGTCATCCATCCACTATGTTAAATTTGACAACCTGTAACCCGTCAAAAGAATATTCACTCCTTTCGTTGGAATATTCACCAAGCCAAAATATTTAGCAGAATCTTCAAGAATCTTTAGTGAATCTGAGGGACCAGAATATTCTACCAGGTTTTTGAATCTGCCACCGGTTTTTTGAAATAGTCTGCCAGATTTTTAAAAAACCGATTGAGTTTTTACCACCTGCTAGTTTTTGTGTGGGGGCTGTAGATTTTTTGGTGGAAAATGAACAATTTATGTGTGGCAGTTGTGTAAAGGCGTACCTGCCACGGTATATAGTACCCTATGCAAGGTATGTTGATCTATGTACTTTATGTCCGCATAAATAATTTTTTCCTTTAAACACTTCACAAAAAAATATTTAATTGGTAATATTTAAGTTTTTTAATAAAAATTTTCAAACAAAAATTGACTAATTAAATATTTTTTAAAAAATAAAAATCATACCCTATAATTATGATGCAACTTGGAGGGTTGTATGGCTCCCTGGGCAATTTCTTTTTTGTTGCCTCGGTGGACAATTGCTCTGAATTCAATGATTTGGTAGTTGATTGTAGGGTTTTTGGCCCTTCTAGACACAATGACAACATTCTTTTTGGCTCAAAATGCTCTGAAGTGGTAGCTACCTCCTAGATCTAGAAACCACCTTCAATCTTCAAACCCTTGTAGATTTGGCCTCCAATGTCCAATTGGGATGAAACAAAAGGAAAATCTTACTTTCTCAGACACTCTAGATGCAATGGTGAGCTCAAATATGATGCAACAAGCTCCTAAAATGCACCTCCAATACAAATCCAAAAAAGGAACCCCCTAGAATTTGGTATTTCTATCACACCTTTCTAATTCTCCAGATCATCCAAAGATGCAAGAGAAGAGCATACTCAATGCTTCAAGAAAATACAAGATTTCACTCAAGATCTCCTAAAAGACTAACCAAAGGCACTCAACTTGCTCTGATACTATGTAAGATTTGGCTATGAAGATAGCTGCCCAAGATCTAAAGGCCTATGGAAAGCACAAAATACTTAGAAGATCAATATGACAAGAATAAATTGTATTCCTATCAATGATTGCAAAAAGAATCAATGTGTAATGTAGTAGAGACCCCTTGGTTATATAGCCATGGTGAGAACTAAGATGTCATAAGATTATGACAAGTGTCTTAATCTTATGACATGAGACAACTTATCATAACTACCTAGGAAATGATAAAGTCTAGACATCACAACCAAGTCTTCTATAAATAATTTTAGGACCTAAGTAAACTTAACATGTGAATATGTCCCCTAAGTCCCTAGTAAGTTAATTAACTAGGTACAAGACATTTATTCACACCAACAAATGGTATAAATGAAAGATGGAGTTTTTGTTGAGTGTGTGGCAAGTGTGAATGATGTGAAAGTGATCAAATGTGGTGATCTAAGTGTGAGATTAAATTCCTATGACTCCAGATGCAGTGAGAAAAATGTGTCTACATTTTTAGTGTACTTGAAGTTGTTGGAGGCAGTGAGCCAAAGGTTGTGGATGGAATAAAGTTGTAGTGGTGGATTTTACTATTTCTCTGAGATAGTGAATCTCTCCAGAACAATTTCTTCTATTCTTCTTTCTTCCAGGCAGTGAGCCAGTTGACAGTGAGCCTTTATAATTATTTTATGGGTAGTGAGCCCTTAGTAGTAAGCCTAATTGCATTTGGTATTGTTATTCATATATATGTGAGCTAATCTTCACCATGGTTTTTCCCTACTTACCTAGGGTTTTCCACATAAATTTGGTGTTCTCTTGTGTATGGTTGTGTTTCCATTTTTGTTTCACATGTTTACATTCTACTTATTCTTAATAAGGTTTTAAAGTTTGATAAGGGTTTGAAAGTTAATGTGAGATTGAATGTTTTAATGTACAACTAATTCAACCCACCTCTCAGTTGTCTTGTGCATCTAACATGTATTGTATGACATCATACGATCTATGTAGATGGTACTATATGACATCTTTGAAATATTTTGCATAACATTCAGCTATCTAGTTGGTTAATTATCACATCATGGTGTAAAACTGTGTCACAATACACATATGGTAATGGGCATTATCAAATCATTGTACTATGTCCTGTATTGTTAGTACAATTCAAATTTTTTAAATCGTAGGTTTAACATTATTAAATTTTGTTTTTAAAAACATTGCATATTTTATTGACCACTTGTTTATTAGGTGTCTAGTTCCTAGTGGAGGGTTCTGAGGCTACCCGGAGGGGTTTAACACTTGAGGGTGGCGTGACCTGTGGCTTGCAACCCCCCACCACTCCATCTAGAGGTATTGCTTTATTTTTTAAAACCCATAATTTGCAACGGTCATATGGGTGCCTAGGGGCTTAAGCCTTTGGGCCTTGTTTTGTTCCCCTGAGGTCATAATAGACCATTTTTTCAAATGATCATAACTTGCAATCTAGGAGGCCATTTTTTGAAAATGAGATATCACTAAAAAGCCCGCTTCACCAATTTTGTAATGGTGTAGGTTATTTTTTGAAAATTTTCTATTTTTAAGTATTTATTGTTTTTTGAAGTTAGATCTTCATTTTTGGCTCTCAAGCTCATAACTTTTTCCATGATCTATGATTTTCATGATTCTTGCAATATTGGAAAGGTATTGAGGAGCTCTAGCATGCCATCCATGTAGTTTTTCCTATTTATATCCCAAGTATATTGTTATTTCAGTTTTTCCCCGATGGGTGTCTCGAAGATTACTTGGATATTTTGATAGTTGGGAGGGTGCAATTTTGATCTTAACACTTCATTTCAGTATTAGAAACATTCTATATCATGTTGTTTCATTCATATTTCAGAGTTGCTCCATATCAAGAGTGTTCTAGTGTTCCTTGGCATTGAGTCTGTTATTGTTTTATCATGATTCTAACTTGAGTCCTTGAGTGACTGTAATATGGTTTCTAACATCAAAATTATCTTTCCTTTGCTTTCCTTGATTGAGGATTCCAATATTACTCCACTAGTGTGCTTCTAGTGTTTCTTTCCAATAGTTTATTTCATTGAGGGGGGGCTTAATGGTCTCTCTTCGTCTCTCTTATGGGGGGTCTTTTTCCTTGAATGGAGTTTTGTCCTCTCATTTTTCATGGAGAGAATTATTGTATTTCATCTCTCTTTTGGGGAGTTTTTTTGTCCCATTGGGTTTTCTCCTTTTCTCCATTTGTGAGAGATTGCATTTGCATATGTACATGGGTACCTAAAATGACCTCGTAATCAAGACACATCTTTGTGTCATTTGCATTATAGTACTCCCTAAGTTGTACTTAAGGGGGGGGGGTGGTGTTGGTGTAAATAGGTTTTTTAGCTATCTAGGTCCCATTTACATGTTAAGTCCACTTAGGTCCTAGAAGGGAATATTTCTAGTTAAGCATTAGTTGTCACTTATCTTTTGTCATTTAATGCTTGTGTCCTACGTCATTTAATTTTTTTTGAGGTAGTTGTCTCATTGTAGATGATTAAGACACATGTCAAGCTCTTGTTTAATCCTATCTCACAAATTTCCTTTATAGAAAGGCATCATATGTACATTGTCATATTCAATCTGGCAATCTTGCATCCATAATCATAGCATGATATTTACATTATTTCTCTCTTGTGGAAGTTATTTTGTCTTGTAGGTGATCTTGGAGTGTTGAGGAGTTCACCATAAAATCCTATAGTGTGTAGTATAGGCTTGTATTCTTGCTTTGTTGTTTGGGTGATCACATAATGGATCATAATTACTTGTAATCGAGAGATATTCTAGGCATTGATTTCATCTGATCCTTTATTAATCTTGTCTCAATTGATTTGTTATTTATATCTCCCAAACTTCTCCATTTATGATCCACATTGTTGTGGGTTGGTTGCATATCTTTGCACTCTTCAAGTGAAGAGTTTTGTGTCGAATCTAGTTTGGTCACCTTCTTGCTTCCTGCAATTTCAACAATGTTGAATTCTAGAGTACAATTGACAGGTGTTCCAACTCCGATGGCTCTGACTCCTTTAAGGTCTTTCAACACAGATAAGTTGAATGTTTTTAAATTTGACTACAACAATATAGAATGGGCTTTATGAAAAATCATTGGTTCAAAATATGTGCTTGATCCCCATTGTTTCTATGATTATCAAGATGCAACATTGGCTTTCCTTTCTAATGCAATGAAAATTCTTAACTATCAATCAAGGGTGTGTATCCTATGTAGTAAATACATCTGAGACACAATAATAAATAATGATCAATTGAATACTGTGCTTAGTTATTATGACATATTTGAAGGTCCTTATCCTCTGGGGAGTCTCTTCACAGGGGAAATGCTACTCAAACCATTTTGTGTATATCTACAAAGTGTTAAGGGAGGGCATGTGTAACTATTTCCACCTGCTGCTCAAATGTTCTATTGACTCTCATCATAACAAGTTAGATTAGTTTTTCATAAATAAAGTGAGTCACTCCTTCTATGCATTATGACTCCTCATCCACCATTGGGTAAGTGCACAAAGATGAGGGGCCAAAAGGGAGTCTTAAGTGGCCACTTTTTATTTTGAAATGAGGAAATATTGACCTTGGATGAGTAAAAAATACCAAACATTGGTTTTTGAAAAAAAAAAGATACACCAACAAAAGAAATTAAAGATGAAAGCCTTAACATAGTCAAAATGTGGATAAATTACATCGTTAAATAGCTAAGAGAGAGCTTAACATTACCCAGGTGTTTGTTTTACTCAACCTTGAAACACGTGCAAACTTGATGGTTAGCATGAATGAGATTATGAGAAATTTTGTAGAATATGCAAAAACATTTTTTTGGGCATTGGAAATATAGTCCAAGCCCTTCAATTGGAAATCCAAAGAAAATCCAAGACAAAGTCTTGGGGATTCCCAAAGCAAGAAAAAAAGCTAGTGAGTTATAACACACTCAAATTATTTGAATGCATTGAAAAAATGCGAGCGCATTATAATGTGCTTGCATTTTGGTCTGCATTGAAAAAAATCTTCTCTTTTTTTCTCTTTCTTCTTCTTATCTTTCAGTGAAACTATATACATGAAATAAACATTTACATATGGAAATTTAATTTCTTATACTTTAAGTTATATTTCATGTATATAGTTACAAGATGTTTGAGAGTGGTTTTAGATCTCTAGGAGTTATAATTGCAAATTCTAGTTTTTGGAAGAT